>PVKM010014199.1:0-29330 GCA_004027735.1 Carollia perspicillata
GCTTGTGGGTGATGGCACCCGGGCTGGCAGGCAGGGTGGGCCACCCTGAAGGTTATCCCACAGCTATGCCACTGAGCAGCGGCCTTGCTGGGGCAGGGACAGATGTCCCTTCCTTTCCTGGGGTCTGCACAGTCCACACTGCTGCCCACCTGCAGCAGCCTAGCTACAGTGGAACAAGGCTCCCTTGACCTTCAGGGGCTGTTTATACCCGCTGATGGTGGCCTGGCCCAGACCCAACACTCTCAGTAAGTCCCCGGGACGCTCAGTATTTCATGTTTTGATGTCCATTACGTCATCACTGTTCTTCCGTGCCCTCTCATCTCCCAGTCCCCATGAGCTGCTGAGTGCTCCCCGACAGCCGCCGACGTGGGCGACTGCATCCTGTGCAGTGTCCTCCACGTGAAATGAATTCACCCTCAGACCACAACCACGTAGGTCAGAACAAATGGGTTTGAAACAATAACGGATTAATACACAACAAGGAACTAACATGTTTTCCTGGGTTTTCAGGGTTGTTCTAGCAAATCAATCAAACCCAAAAAGGAGGTGTGGGAGCCTCAAATTTGTAGCCAGTGGGTCGGAAGCCCAGGTGGCACTCGGACTTGTGATTGGCGTCTGGAGCGGGGCCAGGGCAGCCTTGTGGGAAGGAGTCCTTATCCTCGGCGGGGGCCTGCACCAGCTCCTGGGGAATAATTGAACCGAGTTAAGCTGTGGGACACCGGCTGTGTGGCAGGACTGATTGCGGTGTGGGTTTCCCCGCACATCTGTGGCAGGAGGGACGTGGTGCTGTGGGAGAGTATTCGGAGCAGAGACGCACCAGAGAGCTTTCTGAAACTTGACGTGATATGGGAGTTCTATTTCAGAGCTCCGCAGGGCTGCGCCATTTCACAGTCCCACCAACAGTGGGCCTTCTGATTTCTCCCTTCCTCTCCAACACTTGTTATCTTTAGTTTTCTTGATGAAGCCACCTTAATGGGTGTGGGGGCTTCTCACTGTGGTTTCCGTTTGCACCTTCCTGCCCACTAGTGATGCTGAACGGCCATTCCCTGTCCTGTTGGCCGTCTGTCTGTATGTCTTTGGAGAAACCTCTGGTCGTGTCCTTTGACTATTTTTGAATCAAGTGCTGGAATTCATTAATATACAGATTATGACACGGTATTTTTTATGATTTTCTTAATTGCCATTATGCCTGAATTTATTTCCTCTAATCCATTCTCTATTTTGCTTATTTGTAATTTGTCTTTTACAAAATTAGTCTTGGCATAGATTATGGTTTTATTAGCATTTTCAAAGGAACTACTTTCTTGAATTGTCTATTGTTTTCATTGCTGTTTTCCCCTAATTTGTTGATTACTGCCCTTATCTTTATTGTCCATCCCAGTCTCTCAGAATGGTGTCAAGCACATGGCGAGGACGCCGTGCACGTTACTAACATTAGTTATTGTTATTGGCCCATCTCCTTCCCTTCAATTTCAGACTTTCCAAGGAACCAGTCTTAACAGCTTGGTGTGACGACTAGTATTTTCCTTTTCTACAAAAAACTGGGAATATATTGAGCATTACTTTGTAGTGTCTTTTCTTCTTTCTTATTAATCCCTTGGGGACACATTGATATCAAACTGCTGTATTTTAAGAGAGGCATACTTGTCTGAAAGGGATTTGCTATAATTTATTCAAACTTTATCTGGTCTTAATCATTCTGCTTATTTCTGAGGTGGGATGTGCATGTGCCCGTGTTTAGCTTGCTTTATTTTCTTCCCCCTTCAACTCAGTGTTGCATAAACATCCTCATATTTGGTTTATTATTTCTGCAGAAATAAACTCTGGTTAATCGCACTATTCTGGATTAACAGCTGTGTGTGTTTTAAATGTCACTATGCATGACTACATTCTCATTAAAGCTGCTCCCAACGGCAGGGTGTCAGCTCGAGTCTCCCCCGGGCCCCGTGTGGTGGTTAAGGACGTGTGGCGCCGGCCCGTTTGGGATCAAGTCTCAGCTCCCCCATTCCCTAGCTGTGCGCTTTGGAGAAGTTTTCAATGTTTTTAGTCCTCAGCCAAGGACACTTTTTTCATTGCTTTTTTTAGAGAGAGAGAAGGGAAGAGAGGGAGGGAGGGTGAGAAACACGAGAGCAGACCAATCAGTTGCCTCCTGTATGTGCCCACACCAGGTGTCCAACTGGCAAACTAGGTACTTGCCCTGACCGGGAACCAAACCTGCAACCTTTTGGTCACTGGACAATGCTCCAACCCACTGAGCCACAATGGCCAGGGCTCAGTCAAGCTCTTAAAGTTCTCTAAGTGACCTTATCTGTGAAGTGGGGATGACAACAGCACCTCGTCCTCAGAATGTGATGAGGGTAATGTCATAGTATTGGTAAATCATCTCAGATCTGTGTTTGTTGGTAAATCTAAAACTATGAATGTACACATTTTGCCATCTAATTGCTTTTTAAAATACATGTTTTCTTAATAACTAGGAGGTTGAGACATTAGCTATGTTGGTAGAACACTGGTGTTTTCTTTTTTTATCCTGGTCTTTTCCCAGTAATCGGAAACAGCTGCTCTGACTCACGAACAGCAGGTCTTGATTCCATTCCTAACCTTTTGAGAGCCTTATTCCAGCTTTGCAGTGCCGTTTCAGAAATTGTAGTTTATGCTCTTTAAACAGTGCTGAGTCTTTATTCTCTGTTATATCTGCGTATTTCACTCATTGTGAGTATTTGTGATAAAGCTGGTAAAGCCATTCCAACCTGACTTGAACAGGCAGTCTGTCTGTCATGCATCTCAAACAGCCCTCCTTCTGTCTGACTGATTACGAAGACAGGCTCTTCCCCTGTCTCATCCACGGAGGCATTCTAAGTGCCTAGGAGGTGCCTGGGGCGTGATAAACTTAAAGCAATGTCCATGGAATGAATGATTGGATTGCTCTGTTGTTCCAAAGTAACTTCCAATTTAATATTGAGGGGGCAAATAACAAGTCCTAAAACACACCATCCTCTGAGCGCCTTTGCTCTGGCTGTTTTCCTGGTTGTTCGTATTTTATGAAAACCTACCAGTCTCTGAGGTGTGAGTGCGGACGCTGGACCCCGTCCAGACTTGGCACAGAAACCCTTCCAACCCCTCGGGGCATCTTCGTCTCAGCTGCTGCTTTTGTTTGTTTCTCCATTTCTGTTTATTTTAATTACCCCGGCATCTTCTGTACTCTACGAGTAGAAGAATATGAGACAAAGCAAAGGACATTGTCTGATGTGATGAGGTGGAGACCACCTGGATGCACGGAGACTACCAAACAAAGAACATCAGTCTAAAAAGCTGGATTTGTGTTCTGACTCAAATAGGTTAAGACTCTTTAAAAATTTAAAAGTGCATTATGCTTTTTATGAAATGTTTGTATCTCAAAGTTGGAAAGCAAGAGATATTGTCAGACCAAAAGAATGGAGAAACATTTGTAGAGGACAATATGCTTTGCTTTTTTCAGAAATAAACTATTTCTATTGAAGTAACACATGCATGTGAAAAAAGAGTTTAAAATATTATGAATATTCTTACATGAAATATATATTTGTGAAAGAAACTACGGTCTCCTGTCCTCTCCCCACTCTAGTTTTTATCTTCATTGTTATCCCTCTTCATTTTTCCCTGTTTGAAGTCTCTGGCTGTTACTTCATCAACATTAAATAATATATATTTGCCTCAATTTTAAATAGCTCTTTTTAAAAAAGATTATTTATTTTTTAGAGGGGGGGAAGGGGAGGGAGAAAGAGAGGAAGAGAAATGTCAATGTGTGGTTCCCTCTTGCATGCTCCCTACTGGGGACTTGGCCTGCAACCCAGCCATGTGCCCTGACTGGGAATCGAACTGGAGACCCCGTGGTTTGCAGGTCCATGCTCCATCCACTGAGCTACACTAACAAGCGCTAAATTAGCTCTTGACATACCTATTGCTTCCCAATTTCAAAAGATGAAGGTTTTGCTTATTTACATAATCCTCCTCTAGCCTTTTCTCCCTCTTCCTTTGTATTTTGGCCCGTCATATTATTTTTAGGTCTACTATTTTCCTTTTAATTCACACTTTTACTTAATCCTCCATTTATTGGTAGATTCCCATTAGAAAGCATGTCTTGATTTTCCACTGTTCACAGCAGAGGTCTCTGTGCCCCGCTTTTTGCATCTCCCTGTCCTTTTCAACTGCCCATCTTCGGCTCACTGTGAAGCCACTCTCCCATGTTCCAGATCGAGAATACTTCATTCATGACCTGTCACTCCAATTAGCCAAACTTGGCCTTCTGCGTGTTGTCTCTACGTTCGTTGTGAATGTTTTGGGATGACGATGATGATGCAAAGTGGGTGAAGAATACTTTTAAGGGGGAACTTCACTTAGTCCCCCTGTTCTCAGCTAGACTTCCGTCATTTCCTCTGAAGCCAGAGACTCAGGAACCAGGGACGTTCTGGGGTCCCAGCATGGGCATGGGTGGCCGTCACCATCACGGTTCTTAAGGACAGAGTCTGCGCAGTGCTTTCTCCATTATAATTCATTAACTCGAACTTTCTACGTGAAGTTTTTCATAAATGTATGGCATCTCTCTGCTTCATGTGGCTGATCTCTTCTTTCCTTTGCTGTTATGAGTTTCTTTCCCTTTTTAGTTTTTTTGTGTAATTTTCCTGGAGTTTTAGGAGGAAAGCATCTTGAATCCAAAGTCCTACCAAGTACTTTAAAGGTTTGCTTGAGTGAGTAGAGAAAGATAATAGAATTTATGATCAAACTACATAGGTTGAATTATCAGCCTAGCCTTCTGTTTATTAGCTGATTAATTTTTGGGAAAAGTTATATAAAATTTTAGAAAGTCAGTTTCCTCACTTATAAAAGTGACAGTAATAATACTTTTCTTAAAAGATTGCATCAAGGTCTAAATTTTTTTAAAAAGTGGACATGCTTTGAAAAAACTTAACTTCTATACAGTGATAAAGATTATAGATTTTAAATAAAAAATTGATTTCATTTAAAAACCCTGAATAAATGGTGTCTTGAACTGGTCGTTTGCCTTATTCCAATTCTTATATGGAAACACTCAATAATGTGTTAATTCTAGTCTAAGGTTATTTTGAATAGATATAGGGAATTCTGAGACCTTGGCCAAGAATAGGAGGAGTCAAAATGCTTAGAAGTTAGCCCCTGGCTGGCGTAGCTCAGTGGATTGAGTGCAGGCCTGCAAACCAAAGGATCGCGGTTCAATTCCCAGACAGGGCACATGCCTGGGTTGCAGGCCAGTTCCCAGCAGGGGACTCACGAGAGCCAACCATACATTGATATTTCTCTCCCTCTCTCCTTCCCTTCCCCTCTAAAGATAAATAAATACAATCTAAAAACAAATGCTTAGAAGTTAATCACACAGTGAAATCCATGACAAAAAGCTGGCTGCAAGTGTCTAACTGTACATATAAAAAATGTATAAATATTTCCCTTCCCCTCTTTCCTCTCACTTTATATTGGTGGCAAGACCTATCAAAGTTATATCTTCAAAAACTAAAACTTATGGACCTCTATCATTGTTACTACTTAAAGTGAAGTCATCCATTCATCTATTGCTGAATATGGAGGCCTCTGTCTAGTCTCTTGAGATACTGATATAAAGATAATTTAACAAAATCACTACTCTTAAGGAAGTTTGGGTGTAATAAGAAAGAGAGATATGTTTTAAAATTTGATAGTACAAAGTGGGTTAGGGAAGATTACTGTTCGGTAAAAGATAATGACATTCTTTTTTTCATCATCAATTCTATATTGCTATGTTATCCTACGAAAATCATAATAATATGATTGACATCTCTTTAAGTAGGAATTCTCTTTTTTTTTTCATTGTAATTGTTACATTTTTCTTTTTTGATCGAGCTACTATACTCACTCAGTTCAGTATAGTAGAGGCCGAATATTGTAATTTAGCCTTAAGACGCTGAAACTTGGCTGTGCGTGTCCAACATCATTTCCGTAACCATACCACAGACCCCAGTTTTTCTGAATGTTTTAAGTTACTTGAATAAACCTAGCCTTTTGTGATTTTGCACATTTGGGTCTCTTCTCCAAGAGCCCACATTCTTTCCATGTTCGGGTCACTGTTGTGCCTCCACTGGTCCCCTGGTCAACTTCTCTTGCTACTGTTGTCTTGGTGCATTTAGGTCAAGTTCAGTGGCTCTGGTGCAGAATTTCTCATTGCCCCATGGTACTGGGCGGCAGTACTTACCACTCTCAAGTGGAAGTTCGTGCTTTCTGTCGTTCCGAGCCCACTGTGAACTCCGTGCTGATCATCCAGGGGTTTGCTCTCTGACCACACGTCACCTGTGTCTTAGGGCTTTAACAGCTAGCAAAAGTTTTTGTTAAATATATTTAAAAACATGAAGAATTGAGTTGTTTTTATGTTTTCTTCACATGTAAAAAAAAAAACTTCAACTCTTTGTCTTCCAAAATAAATGAGAATGGCTTCCAAAGTTACAGAGATAGCAAATGACGGCACATTAATCTCCATTTTGTTATCTTTCTATAATTACTTCGTATGCTAATCTTTATGACCGTCATGATCTTCTCTCTCTGCTCATTAAATGCCGACTCCGACAGCACAGGGATCCTTGTGGAAACAGTCACAGGTGTCCCCCGGGGAGAAGACAGAAATGCTCATTCTGGGGCTGCCATAGGACTCTTTCTCCGGAAGCAGACAGTGAGATGATATTTGTGGTGAGATGAGGTGGGCTCCAAGAAGGAGCTAGTAAGGAATTGGCGGGAGGGACGGGGACGAGACAAGGAAATGGAGGAGTCACACAGTGCTGTGATTTTTCGGAAACAAGCTACAGAGGGCAGCTGCAGTCCAACACCCCACAAGGAGCTCGGGAGTAGCTTTCACACTACTATTGCTCATTGTCTGGAGTCATTCTAAGGGGACCGGCCTTCCAGGCTTCCCTGCTCCCTCTTTGTGGACGAAGTGGTTCCAGGAGAGCCTCCCCGATGGTCACCAGTGTGCTCATTTCGGGTGACAGCCCGTGCAAGTGATGAGAGGGGAGAACAGGGAAGGAGAATTGGCGAAAGGATACCCAGGTGGAGAGCCAGTGGCTTTCACACAGGGTTCTATGACACAGGGGTCAGCTGTGCTGGAGTTTGTGTCTACATTAGCTTCCCAGAGCAGCCACGAGGAGGTACCACCAGCCGGGTGGCTTTAAACAGTAGAAATTTACTGTGTCACAGTTGTTGAGACTAGAAGTCCAAAATTAAGGTTTGGCAGGACCATGCTTCCCCTAAAACAAGGGTGTCCAGCCTGTGGCCTGCAGGCCGCGTGCATCCGAGGATGGCTGTGAATATGGCCAGACACAAAATTGTAAATTCATTTAAATCATTATGAGATTTTTTGTGATTATGTGTCATAATGTATTTAATATGTGGCCCAAGATAGCTCTTCTTCTTCCTGTGTTTCTCAGAGACACCAGAAGTTGGACACCCTTGCTCTAAAACATAGGGACCATCCTTCTTGCTTCTTCTAGCCACCAGTGTCAGTCAGCAGCCCTTGGCCTTCTTTAGCTTGGAGAGACGTCGCTCCACTCTGCCTCTAAAGTCCTCTGGATGACTTCTCCCACGTGTGTCTTTATCTTTCTCTGGTACCCTCTTCTTATAAGGACACTAGTCTTACTGTATGATGGCCCCTCCCTAATAGAGTATGACCTCACTTTAATTTGATTTCAAATGCAAAGACCCTATTTCCAAATAGATATCTAGCATTAGGATTTTTTAAAAAGATTTTATTTATTTTTAGAGAGAGGAGAAGGGAAGGAGAAAGAGAGAGAAAGAAACATCAATGTGTGGTTGCCTCTCACATGGCCCCCACTGGGGACCTGGCCCAGAACCCAGGCATGTGCCCTGACTGGGAATTGAACTGGCGACCCTTTGGTTCACAACCTGCACTCAATCCACTGAGCTACACCAGCCAGGGCAGCAGCATTAAGATTTCAACACATCTTTTTTAGTGGACACAATCAACCCTCCCTGCAAGTGTATTCCAATTCACAATGAGGTTCGATCAGGAAAAGTGAGTGTGCCCCCGTGTGTCCCGGGATCCCACTGCATCACTGCAGATGTCAGTACTAAGTAACAATGATATAAAAATGGGTTGCTTTTCTTTAATTAAAAATTTGTCGTGGATTGACATTTCAGTCATTACGAGATAGGTGTTAGTGGACAGGATTAAACATTCAATTCGATAAGGAAATGAAAAAGCAATAAGTCGTTTTTCAATGAACGAAATACAATGTTATTGTTGTATTCTTCACATTGTGTAGCAAGTAAAATGTACAAGAGAAAGGAGGCCGAAACCATTTCTTTCTGTGATAGACATCGTCTAATTTGAGACTTGTCATATATTTCTAATTTAGTTTTTTGAGTGAATGACTTAGCTGCCTGTTTTCCCATCTCTAGCTTGGTGTTCAGTGGTTGAACCATCTAAAAGTAATTTTTGGACATTTGGCCTGGAACACCTACATGGTTCACCTCAAGTATTGCCTGAGAATAAGGGCATTTTCTTACATAACCACAAAACCTTTAGCACATAAAAGATACATAATATTAGTTCAGCGTTGTTATCTAATAGATTGTCCTTATTGAAATTTACCCATTTTTCCTGCAAAATGATCTTTAAGGCTGCCCATTTCCAGCCCAGATCCAGCCAGTGCTCACGAATGCAGTTAATTGCCACGTCTCTTCATTCTCCTTTACTCTGAAAGGGCTCCCCTGTCTAATCGTCCTTTTTCATGCACTGTCGTCTTCGAATAGTCTGAGGTAGTTCCTCTGTATAGAACGACTTTTCTAATTTCAGGAGGATCGTTAGACCTAGTTAAACAGTTTTCTTTTTGCAAAAATGCTTCATAGACAATAATGCTTGTTTCCATTACCAAGTAAACAATGTCGGGTCGTCCTGTGATTGCTGACTCTAAGCTGGTCTCATGGTTATTTGATGACCGCCGGTCTTCTCCATGGTCAAGGCAAATCTGTGTGGCCCTCTGAGGTGATGTGAACATGCTGTAGCTGTGGGTTGTAGCAATGCTGTGATGGCCCTTAATGGATTCAGCTGTTCATTTTGGTATCAGCATTGTTTTCAATTCTGGCAATTGTTTTTTCTAGTAATAGCTGCATTCTTCTATAAATAGGTTTTTATTCTCCCTTTTCTCTTTTATTTTCTTGTTCTTGCTCTCTTTATCGTATTACTGTGGACTCATGGATTTTCTACAACCCATAGCTAAGAACAGCTCACCAACTCTTTTGTATGGGCTATGAACTAAACAATGTTGTTAGATTTTTTAATGGTTGAAAAATATACAAAAAATACTACTTTGTGACACATGAAAATCAGTGAAATTCAAAGAGGACAAGGACAGGGATTTGTGTGGGCTGGACCAGTGATAGCCGGGCAGGAGGGGAGACGTCCCTTCTCAGAGGAAGATGTGGCTCCTGCTGCAGACATGGACGGAGTAAAGGGACTGGGGAGAAACTCCTCCCTCTCTCTTCTCCCACCCTAGAGGTCCCATCTCTGCTTCCCACCGTCAAATCCAGCCAGGAGCCAGCCGTCCGCGGGTCTGCAGGGTTGGCCTCAAGGGCTCGCACAGGACCATGCAGGTGGGGTGTGGGGTGGAGGTTGGTACAAATGAAGAATGCCAACATACCAAAAGATAGTGAGTTCTACCCCAAAAGGGGGTTCAGATCAGGTGTGACTGGGATAAGGAAGTTAATATTACTCGACTGTGCATTTATCAACCCCCGGCTCCTATTCTATCATGAAATAAATTACAGAACCCATGGCAGAGAAAAGTCCTTAGTTTATTTATTTATTATTCCAACATATATTTGAGGCTTGAGAAATGCAAAGTCTTACCAAGCATTTCAGGATATCCGAGACATATACTTCAAAAGTTTGACAAGTAGGACAATTTCTATCCCATAGCGTTAAATATTATTTATTGAGCACATGCGATGTGTCCCGAGTGATTTATACGTGTGACTCATACCATCAAGACAGTATTCTCATTCTTGTTTTGTGGGAGAAGCTGAGAGAGATGACAATTCCAAGATTTCACAGCCAACACATGGCAGGGCAAGACGGGAACACAAGCTTGCCTGTCTCCGATTGTTCTACATTAGTGTCCCCTTTCCTCTTGAAATTACATTGCTCCAAGTGACTGAGGTTCACGTAGAGACAAAAGCCTGGGCAGCTGGAAACCACAGCGCAGCAAAGTGATTCGCTTCACAAGATTTGTGCTTCGGCCACGTCTGTGACAGTGGCCATAGTTAATATTTACTTCGTATCTATCCTTTTCTTAAAGAGATTATTAAAAATCATGTTCCACTGTAAGAAACTTTTCTCCTAGGGATTTTATATATGAACCTTGGAGCTTATTTTTCACTCTTCCAGAATGTGATCTGGTAGTTTTGCTTCCTTCCCCCGACCCCCAGAAAATACTTGTAATGGCTTATCTTCAAAGTCCACTAACCTCCCCATCCCCCACCCTCCATTAAGAGGTGGAGTCTATTCCTCCCGTCATTTGTTTCTCCAGTTTTCCAAGGATCCTGTGCAAAACAGTATGTTTTATTTCAAATTAGGAACCCTATCATGTATACTAATTTTAAGGAAAAAAGGTTTGGGGCTACTTTTTAAAATATGAAAACAGAATACACCCCCGCTTTCTGAGTAGTAGCCTCCCATCACTGCACCGGAAAATGAGCTGGCCCACAGGCCCTTGAACTTGTTGACCGCTCCAGTCCCAGCAGCGTGCTTTATCTCCCTGCTGCTGGATGGCGCATGTGTAATAAAGCCATGAATCGCTCAGCGCAATTCAACCAGTAAATTGTTTACTAAGGGCAGACAGCCGCTGGAGCTCAGTTCCTCCCAAGCAGGAGCTTCGCTTTCCTTCCACGGGGCTGCGGTGGCACAGGCCGGAGTGGCAGGAGTGGCCGGAGCGCTCGCTGTGACCCAGGGTCCCAAACCAGCGTGGGCTCCACCTCCCACAGCTGTTTTTCAGGAGACCCTTGTGGACGTGGATAAAGCTTAAGCTATAGAGCTAGTTGAGTAAAAAAAGCATAATGACTTATACAAAAATCACTGTAATTTAGAGGAAAAGTTTACTGCATGTTGATGAAAACATAAAGCGTGTCCATGCGATTGCACTCAAGCCCACGAAACGTCCAGCTCCACGCCCCTCTGCCGTTCGCTCCTGTGTCCAGACTTGCCTTGCAAAGCCCAGGAAAAGGATTTAGTGACAGACATCTGCACAGAACTGGTATTTGTTCGTGGAACCGGTACATTTTCAGAGGAAGCAATGGCAATTTTCTCCCCTAAGACACAGCCCCGCAGATTCAGCTACATTCCCCGAGACGCCAAGAAAGCCACAGCCGTGCGATTCCCTAGAAGTGCCGCCTCCGTCCCCGCTCATCTCCGTGTTGGGACTAGGATAACGCCTTAAGGTCAGGTGCGATCCGATAAATGCAGTTTCGGAATGCGATGTTGAAAATATGCCACTTTTTCTCATTTAATTCCTTCAAAACTGTCCCTGTAAGTGTTGTATCATTTTATTTATTTTTTCATTGTATGCATTTTTTTAAGCTATCCTACTAAAACAGTTCTCAGACCTTTCAGCAAATTACAATCAATTTTGGGGCTTTCAAGAAACTGTATCAGCTGCAGAGCTTGACACCCAAAGATTGATTTAATTGATCAGAGGTAGGGCCAAACCTCCCCCGGGGTATTTTAATGCACTTTTAGGGCTGAGAAGCACTAAATAGCCTGTCTCTGCACATTATATTCTACAATTATGTGATGAATCACTCTGGGCCTGGGCACAGGGTGGTACAAATTTGTACCGGAAACCCCTCATTTGGGGCGTGGCCTGCTGTGGTCCCGGGCACGGTCTCCTCCCTCCCCCTCTCCCCCACCTTTCATGACATCAGTGCCTAAGCAGGACTGCAGTGCTCACGGCATGGCATGATGTTGCCTAGTTTTTCAAGTAATCCCGGTTCTAGATATTTACTTCTTGTGATTGTGTTTCATTAACTGTGAATGCAGATTATTTGCAAAAGCTACAATTCAACATGATCCAGTATTTCGGAGAGGATGTTCAATAACTTAAAAAGCATGGTGCGTGCTTGCCCTCAAGCCGTCAGGGAAGGTGACCTACTGAGGGCTGGAGGCGCCCATCACCCTGCTGTAGGAGCAGCTGGCGGACCCTCGGCCACAGCAGTGGAAACAGAGATATTGCAGCCCCACCGTCAACTGGTGGGGGTGTCCCCAGGGAGCAAAGGGTTTTTGTGTGTGCAGGAAAATTGCTCCAGAGTGACAGAGATTCACTCCAGACCTTCCAGGAAGTTTGGTGTGGTTTCCCAAGAGGTCTCTGCAGGGTTTGGAGGAGAGTGGGAGACGTGACCCTGGCCTGTCTATGCTGGCTGCAAGGGAAGGGAATGGGTACCGGGGCACAGGAGCTGCAGGCCCTCTGCTCGGGAGGGCCAGCTCTGGTTTTAGAACCTAATGGTTTCTGAGTCCCTCTCTTCTCCACTGCTTTTGTTGCCCAGTGGGACCGATGCCACTCTGACAGCGCACTCCAGCGCAGGGGCCAGTCTTCACGGGCACACGCCCTTGAGTGTTCTTCTTCATACGATACCCTTGTGTGTTTGCTGTCATTACCACATGCCCGACACCAAGTAAGTCATCCAGCAGTTTCTGGTGAAATTTTAATAACCGTTAATGCAAGCTAATAAATTATGCAGTATTTGAATAATTACTTAAAGGAGAAAGTATAATATGTAGAAGCTATCAGCCGGAAGGCTCATTTTTGACAGTGGGAGGATGACATAACACCGCTTCTATGGGAAGGTGATGCTGACAGGTGTGTTGCAGGCCAGTGGCAATGCCTTCACCCGGGACTCCCATTTCGGATCACTTATTTTTAGGACATTTATGATAGCACTCTTGAAAATATTAGAAAATCGAGAGTCATATAAATACCTAAATACCTTATAAAAAGTGGTTGAATGGACAATGCCATTTGATATCATAAAATGCGAGGGGCTGTTAAAAATTATGAGGAAGCTTTAGGCATATACACTCTCACAGAATCTCTCAGATATGCTGGTAATTAAAGAAGCAAGATGATGAGCAATATGTAGCATGTACCATAACTTGTGAAATAACGGGTGGGTGTGTATGCGCATGTGTGTTTGTGCATATCGTACAAATATATCTCAGTTTGTGCACGCAGAGACTTCTCAAGGCACCCAAGAGAGGTTGCCACTGGAAAAATAACTGAGTGGCCAAGGGCTATGGAAGGAGTTGAGAAGAAAATCTCCTCTCACATTTTGTACTATTGAGATATATAATTTTATCAAACATAATTTAAATTTATTTTTAAATTATTGCAAAAGCGAAAAACATGAATTAAGACAGCTGTAATGAATGACTTTCCCTTTTATTTTGTTGCTAAATATGCAGGGACCACTCTAGCACCATAATTTGTTCTACTTGATACATTCCAGACACTTTCAGGGCCCGCGAATCATCAATTTGGAAAACTCAAATTGGGAAAGTTCATCGTTGGAAATAACTGAAGTAATTCAGTGGGCGAGACTTCCCTATAAACATTTCTAAAAAGAATGAGACGTTAAATTAACATGTTGAATTGTCTAAGGAATGTTTGTTCTTATTTTAACAGCTCATGATTCACCATTTTAAAAGATCCGTTTCTCTGCGTAAATTTGTTTAAAAGTTTCCCTTAAATGACTGTATGTACCCAGTAATTTGGGATCTTTTCCATTGACTCTCCTGAGTCATATTGTCAAGTGCCACATGGCCCCTTTGGGGAGGCCATTTCAAGTCAAACCACTTAAGTATTGGAAAACCTTGCTCTTTATTCTAAAAAAAAAGCATGTTTATTTAGAGTGGAATATAGCTTAGGTTCTTTATGAAATTCATGTGACATAAAAGTAGACAAAGGGAGAAAAAGAAAGCCATTCTTTATAAAAATAATTTCATCTATGAAATGTTATAAATCATGATAGATTTAGAAAAATCATCTTGGAACTGCCAATAAAATAATTGATTCAGAGGAAGATCATTAACAGGTGCTGAACAATAGGAGAAAGATGCTTGGAGAAGTTATTCAAGGGGGACCCAAATATCAAACCCATGGCTCACTCACTAAATATCAAAGGGAAACATTTACGAGACACTGGGAAGAACCGGTGGTGAACCCCTGGGTCACCACGTTACCCCAGCCAGTCATCAGCATGGCCGGTTTTTCAAGATGATGATCATCCTAATGTGATGTAATGAAAGGAGCAAATTATCACCTGGTATTGTTGAAGAAGCATTATTGATCTGAAACCTAACCTTGAGGGAAATAGACTAACCCATAATATGGGGGAAAAATCAACAAAATAGTATGGCTTTGACTTTAAAAAAAAACCCATCATGGAAAACAAAGATTGGGTGACTGTCATCGAGACTAAAAATCACCAAATGGGCATAACAGCTAAATACACCATGCAAACCTAAATTGCATCTTGGGTCAAATCAAAACAGTTACACAAATGTATTGGGCCATAGAGAAAGCCTGAATATGGATTTATTGTAGCTAATGGTGTAACATCATTGGTAATTGTCTGATATGTTCATGGTGCTGAGGTTACGAAGAGAAGGTCCTTATGACAAGGATGCTACTGACGTATGTTTGTCTGTAACTTACTTTCAAACTATTGTATACTCTATGAGTTACAAACAAACACATTCCTATGTGGTTTGGTTCTACATATTTTTATTTGTAAATATAATGATGTAATATATTTGAACATAATGTATATATCTCTATGTCACCAGCATCATCTCTCTTTGCATATAGATATAGTTGTATAGATTATAGGCATCTAGATAAGTACAGATGTTTATGTATCTATAGATGGATAGATAGATGGATGGCTGCATGGATGGATGGATGGATGGCTAGATAGGTAGATGGATATAAGTGAATCCTAGGACTTATTTTTCTGACCATGTCTCTGGACATTAAAACTTCATGGCTGATCTCTTTATGGATTAAAACATTATTTACACATACAGAAAAATTGGAGAATGGAAAATAACCAATGTGAGTCATTCTCGGTTTTGCCTTTCCCTGGCCCAGATTCATTCCCCAGTCTTCCGTGCTTGGTCTGTGACGCAGCACGCTGACTACTGGAGACACATCACTGGAACCCTTTGCTTTGAAAAATTTAAAAGCTCACTTGTTTTGTACTGGGAGGCGTGATTATTTTATCTTTGCTGAACATCAGAGTCTTGACTACAATTCTAAATCTGTTGGATCATTGTGAATGTAATTGTGTGCTGAGCAGTGGTTTGAATGCATTGCCTGTCCCCAGGACACTGCGGTTGCCCGATCTTAGGCGTCCAGATATAGCAAGAGCGAGAGGTGTTCTGTAGACACACACATTTTCCGGAGACCATATCTGGGCATGTCGAAAATGAGTAAACTCCCATGATGAAATAAAAAAGCAGGTATGTCCTGCTTTACATTAACTCTGATTCAATACATTTCTATCATCCAGGATGGAGAGTAAGGTTGTGAGAGGAAGTACCAGTTATCCTTTGCTGGAAGTGAGGCAGAACCTTGAGGCTGCATGGCTAGGTGTCCCTGCCCATCTGCTCCAGATGCGTCCCCTCTGTCTGCAGGGGTTTTCACACTCAGCAGCTCGCTGTTCCCATCCCCACACTGCTGTCCGGTTTTATCTGTCCGTGGTTTGACTGTGTTTTTGAGTAGAAGGGTCCCAAACATATCTCTCCACTTAGACTTGCTCAAGTTTCTTTTTAAATTGAATTTCTATGGACATATTCTTTCTTTTTTTTGAGACATCACTACTAATGCTGGGAATAGGTTTAACTCAGGAATGGCTGCTTTCAGCTGTGAATCCTTTCATCTCTAATCTGTGAACACAGTCAGGGTGCAGATGAGAAAATAATTTTGTGTAGTTCCAAATGATATACCACAGGCTATGATTTGATTCCCACTGACTGTTTGAATGGAGCAAGTAATCACATACTCTGGACTTCAGTTTCTTCATCTAAAGCATGGGAAATAAAATAATACCTGCATGGAAGTCTTGTGGAGGAGATCTGGTGGATGAACACATGTGAAGAGTGAAGATTAGTCCATGGAAGAAGGAAAGACAGTATATGTTACTGTGGTTCCCACTAGCAGAGGTACTACTGGAATCTTCATTATTGCCACTCACGTTGATTTGTGAATAGAATTCAGGATGAAAATCAATTTTATTGTATATTTTTGATTTAATCTTTATTATATTTTCCCATTACCATTTAGCCCCCTTATACCCCCTCCCCCCAGCAATCACTGCTGTCCACATCCATGAGTCCTTTTTCCCTTTTGCTCAATCCCTCCACCTCCTCCCTTCTCCCACCCCACTTAGCTGTCATCCTGCTCTCTCTGTATGGGTCTGTCTCTGTTTTGCTCGTTAGTTCAGTTTGTTCATTAGATTCCACATATGAGAGAAATCATATAGTTTTGTGACTTTCTCTGTCTGGCTTACTTCACTTAGCGTAATGTTCTCCAGGTCCTTCCATATTGTCGCAGAGGGTAACATTTTCGGTGTAGTCAGATACAGGTGGTGTCTAGAACCTTGGGGAAGACCAAACTCGGGGGAACGAGCTCTTTCAGGTTCTGTGTAGTTGAATTGAATCAGTGGACTTCAGTCCCTCTTGGAGTCCAGCCACCACCCCCTGCCCCTCTCTCTCTTGAGTACACGGGGAACAAGATATGTACAGGAATGTTTCACTTACGCACAGTAATTGCTCACTGTGATGGAAAGATCTAGGTCAATATTGCTAATGTTCAGAAGTATCTGTTATTTCCTGGGGCAACTATGTAAATTTGAACTCTATCAGAAACCAGGCTATCTCATATTTAATTCTATTTAGTCACTCAATTTCTCTCTGCTTCATGGAGATCTCTATAGCCGAGATTAGAAAACACACAAAATTGGATTCGATTGCACCTTAGGAGTGTTATTACCCATGGAAAGTCACATATTAATTACCTGAACTACCACATTTATGTTTGGGAGTGTTTTATTTCCTGATGATGGCTGGTGAGTGGTGGAGCATTTCGATTGTTTCATTACATTCTAGTATCGTTTCTGTATTTTGACAATCCGAATTCCTTTTTCTATAAAAAGGCAGTTGCACTTGATTTGTAACTGTTCCAGTGGTCCTGCATACTTTCCTTTATTTGCCATCTTATATTTATTAACATGTTTCCTTGTCACAAGGCAATATAAGTTATTCAGTCCTAAACATTCATGGCCATGTGAGTTGCATGTGAAATTTTAAGCTACATTCATGTAAGATTCGAAGATTTTTAAGTGGCAGGGTTGAACGCTTATTCTATAGCCTCTATTTTTATTAGTCATGCTGCAGCGTATGGGTATTTTCATGCCCCGTGCCCGTGACTATTTCATAGGCATCTCGTGAATAAATGGCACCTGGGCTGGGAGTAACTCACTTGAGGAATTCCTATCCACGGCATGCCTCGGCTCCCGAGCGCAAACATTAAACACAGGTGTCGGGTTCCCAATGGTTACGAGTTTGCTATTGATTACCGCGTCACCATGCTGCTGCATGAACAACAATAAAAAAAAGAAAAGAAAAGAAAAGAAAAGTAATGTCTCCAGACCGATGCCTGTGAGCTGGATCTGGACTCCCAGGTGAATCCTGCTTTTAAAAAGGTGGCATGGCTGTGGTTCTTCACAAGCCAGAATTGTCACTCTAACAGTTTCTGCAAGGGTTATGGGCTATGCCACACTCTGTGGCTTCTATCCTGAAAAGCAGATGGCTGTTCAAGTTCAACTCCCTCCCATGTTAAAAGAGAGTGGCTGCAGTGAAACTCTGATTGTCAAGATGCATTCGCTCGGTGGCTGCACAGACCTGCTTCCTGGCAGTTCGATTTTACCCTCACCACATACAGCTCAGACTGTGGGGGAGCACGGAGGCCTCACTCCGTCCTCGTCCTTGCTGGCTCCTCTGTTGTCCTCTGAGTTTCCCACCCTCGCTAACGTTGCCAACCCTTCTTGTCTTAGTACTCCCTGCATCCCTTCCCCGATGATGATCTCTTCCCATGTGTTTAGAGGATCCACATTGTGAGACTGAGAGCTCACCTTTGCTCTAATTCTGATTTGCCAGCAAACAGCACCTGATGCTCCTTGGACACGTGACTTATATTTTTAAAATTTTATTCTTCACCTGTTTTCTTTTTTGGTCCTTTTTTGGTTTTTGTTCTATTGTTTATTCTTTTCTTTTTTCCTCACTTTTTCTTTATGTCTTTTTGTTCTTTTAAGTCTCTTCTTTCAACATTTGTGACACACAGTCTTTAGGACAAAACTCCAAGTGGTTCTTGTTCACATTTCCGATCTCTTATGAACTTTGTAAGAAATCTCTGTGCCTTTGAGCCTGGTATTCTCGGGCTTTGTAGACTTTCCCATTCTGTGTAGTGTGCTATTTAATCCTTCAAAACACTGACAACCTTTCAATGACAAGTTTTTATTTACCACGTGACCTTTAATCCCATAAACTCCAAGCTTACCTAGGCCCTTGACACCTGAGCTAGGACGTTTTCAGCCCTGCATGCGTGGCAGGACAGAAGGCTTCATAGACTGTGTAGCAGGAACGCCAGAGGCTCAGCCTTGTGACAAGATCTTGCTCACGCCTCAGGGCCCCGGGAGGCCTGCAGTCGTCTCCATCTTCTTCATTCTGGGGCCACCAGTGCTTTCTTCTCATTCATGAGCTTACAAAAATCCTTCTCCCTATATAAAACAACCCTCTTTCTCTCTCCCAAACCAGGTCGCCTTTTGTAACTATCAGCAGTCCTTTTCTGGCCCTCTCTACTGACTTTATTCTTTCCATTCTTTTGGCAAAATTTTTCTACATGCAACCCTCCTTGATAAAGTTCACGCCACGGCTCCAGCTGGAATGTGTAACGAGCACATTCTGTGTGTGTGCGCATGACAGGTTCTAAGAGGAGAGGAAGTAATACGGACATTCAGCTTCCTGTGTCCTTCAGAATCTAGAGTGAACTTCTGAGCAAATTGTCTCAGTGTACTTTTTGAAACATTGATAGGAAAGGCTCTGGCTTCTTAGAGAAAAGGATTTACTGCAAACAAGATTAAGTTATGTATATCAGCCCATCAATGAGGATGAAAAAAAGTAGAAGAAATACAGATGCTTTGGAATAATATAGATTTTGTTGTAGAGCATATTTACAAATTGCTGGCTGGAATGTTCGAAGAGTTTTTTTTTGTCCCGAAGCCTTTAGTTGCTGCATTGAATATTTGCATTTCCAAAGAATGTTGCTCTGTTCCATTCTTTAGGTCAGTTACCATCCACTTAGCTCTTAAATTTGCCCATCAGGAAAAGTCATGTTTTCCCTACTGCCACGATCAGATGAAATCCTTCCATCCTAATCAAAGTTGCGGTTTTTCATTTATACAGGTGGTTATTTTATTGTCTTTCTACCATCTACTAAACTATAAAATCTATAAGGGTAAGAGACATATCAATACTTGGCTGTCAGTGTATTTAATACATGAGCCAAGCACACAGTAGCTCCTTAAATGTATTTGATTAAATGGATCAATATCAAACATTTTAAAGGTGTTATTTTGTAGATATCAGTTCTGTATGGGGCAGATGGTATATCTATAGGATTCGGGCATATTTGACCTCTTAAAAATTTCCAATAATCTGGAAAAATAAAATAAATGCTTTTTTCATCCTCAACTGAGGATATTTTTTAATAACTATAATTTTTTTCTAGAGAGAGAGGAAGAGGAGGGGGAGAGACAGAGAAAGAGAGGGAAAAAGAGAGGAGCAGTGATGTGGGAGAGAGACACCAGTTGGTTGCCTCTTGTATGCACCCCGAGCTCTTGGTGCATGGGGTGATGCTCCAACCAGCTGAGCCACCTGGCTTGGGAAAAATAAATGCTTTTTTATTTAAGTGTTTCCATTTGTGACTTCCTGTGAGATTAATTTTGATCCATGCACACTAATAGAAGTACTAGCACATGTATTTATATATAGCCTATGTTAAAAAAATGAGATTTTCAAGTGCAAATAATAGAAAATCTTGCTTAAACAATAGAATGGAATCTACTGACTCATGAAACCAAGAAGTACAGGAATAAGGTTAACTCTGGTAAGATCTGTGCTCACAGGTCTAAGGAATGTACAGTGTGATCAGAAATTTTGGTGTCTTTCTATATCTATCTATCTACCTACCTATCTATCTACCTATCATCTGTCAATGTATCTATCTCTATCATTCACCCACCCACCCACCCATCCATCCATCCATCTCTCTCATCTATCTTTCCTCTTTCTCTGGCCCTCCCCCTTCTTCCTTCTCCATGATCTCTCTCTGTCTTTCTCTTTGTTTCTCAGCACGCCCCCTCCCCTGGCCTCCTTACCTTCAGGACTGGTTTTATTCTCACGCTCCTTCCAAGTGATACAAAAATGGCCACGGGCAAGCCCCATCCTACCTCCTTCTCACTTAGTCATGGAGGATCAATCAATAAGGCATCACTTTCCAGTAGTAGTTGTAGAGTCTTCCGATAAAATTCTCCTTAATCCGTGAGGTTGTGTCACATGCCAACTGCTGATTCAATCCCAGGAGTGACTGGGCCCCGCCATGGACCACAGGAGAGCGGCCAGCCCTGTATGAACAGAGATTCAGAATCAGAGAGAAGTGGTTTCCTAACAGGCAGTGAGGGAAGCAGACCTGTGTGGCTGTGATAGACAGTAAGGACATGCGGGGCGGTGGGTGGCATTCCTTACACCGTGACTTGACAGTGACACGTCTTCGGGGGAAATGCCCCCATTGACTGGCTCCTTTTACTTTTGTCAGCCTTTTGAAATGTTTTTATTTGAAAATAACTTTGTTTCTTTCTCAGCATCAGAACTAAAATTCAGCTATACCTTTTACTTAAAATCTTCTGAATCCAAATGTCAGGATTTGGAGAGTAGTTTTCCGTTAAGCACAGGATTGATTGGAGCATTTATCTCCGCTTCTCCATCTGCCTTTGCCTGCAGGGCTTACTGACCTGTCCACCCTTTCCCTGCCCAGAGTCCATATCAACTTAAACTACTGATTGGCTCTAATAGTCAAATGCCATTTTATTCCACCCCTTCCTATAAAAATCGAGCACATCTTGGAACAGATTCTAATGTATTTCTAACCCTTGCACTTCATTAATCATTTATTTATTTTTGTTAATTAATTTGTACATATATTTAAAATTAAATACATTGTGAAAACAGGTGCTGGGGACTGTACAAAGGAACACATAGTCATCTTTGTCCCTGTGGAAACATGTGATCTGGTAGCGGGGATTGTCTTATTAGTATCGCGAGCAAACGACACTTCTAATCTAGCCCAGCATGTGCTCAGGGAGAATAGGCCAGGGCCTTTAAAAGGATTGGAATCATTGTGAGAGAGTATTCGCTGTGATGTCCACATAAGGTAGAACTTAAAAGAATGGACTGCAGTTTAGAAGTTAGTGGGGAGCATGAAGAAAATATCTATAATCTTCCATGTTTCTTATCCAAATGAAAAACGTTACACTACAGAGTGATTTACCTTGAGGACAATGTATAGCCGACTTTGTGTTTCACTTAGTTGATCTGACAGTTTTGGTTTTCCAGACCTATGTAGGGCCAAGCAAACATAATATTTACACATTTATTCTTTTATAAGTGATGGTTTATAACTGTTAGTAAAGACAATGATGATGGTAAGAATAATAAGTGATAGCATGTTTAATACAACAGGCATAACTTTAGCCTCTTATTTAGATTACTTCATTCAATTATTTAATCATTACAAAACTATTACCTTTACTTTTAATATGCAAATATTAATAATATTTTCATCAGATCATCAATTCTAATATGCTATGGCATCCTAAAATTTGTTTTCATTTTAATTATACAATTTTGATCATCACAATACATTTCTATATCTATTTTATAATTTCCCCCCATATTTTAACTACACTAAAAAGGCCTGGACTTCATGTGCTCAAAGGGAATCAGATCTGTCTCTATTTTCTTCATTTTTAAAAAGATTTTATTTACTTATCTTTAGAGAAAGGGGAAGGGAGGGAGAAAGAGAGGGAGAGAAACATCTATGTGTGGTTGCCTCTCACGCGCTTCCTACTGGGGACCTGGCCCTCAACCCAGGCCTGTGCCCTGACTGGGAATTGAACCAGCGACCCTTTGGTTCCCAGGCCAGCACTCAATTCACTGAGCCACACCAGCCAGGGCTTATTTTCTATCAGTTTTTCTCATGTAGACTTTTCAGGTGTTGGTCGTGGCAGCCAGGTAGGAGACCAATATGGGAAGATATTAATTGGAATTCTCTATAAGATGATAGCATTTTGAAATTAAGCATCACCTGATTTTAACCTCAATAATTAATATCTTTATAATATTTTCAGTATACCATACATTAAAAGTTTAGAAACGTATCTCACTTTGAGATAATGCTTCAATAATATATTTTAAAAATGAAGGTTAGAATTCTTCTTGAAGGTACACTTTTAAAAATAAGAGGTGACTTCTCTGTTATTGACAGATAGATGAGCTGTGAACATAAGACTTTCTGCTGCTGCTTCTTAAAAGACCAAGCTGGAAGCCAGGTCACTCTGCAGTGCCTGTGCCGTAGTCGGGGTGACAGAATGGGAGCACTTATAGCCTAAATTAAAATGTCTCCTCACAGTCTCCCAAGTGATCTTGAAGTGGAAAAATTAAAAGCTGGGGTCATAAAAATGTCACCATTTGAACACGCTGTCCAGCAGCCACCAAAGAGCCGTGTCCAGATGACTTCCATATACACAGAGTCCCTTCTTTAAGTGAGAGATTCCAATGTAAACATGCCTCATTGAGCCTATTAGGGATCGAAGGAAGGACATCTTCCTCTGTGTCCTCTGGAAGGAGTTACCTTTTTCCTAATTCTCTCCACTCCTCCAAATTTCTGGGACCTGGATAAAAAAAGTTGCCTTTGTATTATGATTTCAAAGACGGTTCATAATTTGGCAGGGGCATTAGGGGTGGGAGTCGTTACTACCACAGTTAACTCGCTAGGTCCAGAAGGTTCTTATTCAGACTGGCTCCCTTCACCGTCAGATTCGATCACCAACCCCTCCCCCACCCGTGTGCTCCTGTCAGTTTTGTGTATCTGCCCACATTTCCGTGTTGATAGGTGTGTCCGTAGGCACTGCTGATTCCCCAGATTTGCAAGGACTGTAGTCAGTAAGCTTTCATATTTGTCTTCCACGGAGAATTCAATTGTCTTAACGAGTTGATTGCTTAAATGTTTGCAAGAAAGTGAAGAAGAAAATAAGTCTTCACAGGAATAGAGCAGGTGATACACATGAGTCATTCACTTATAAGTCTGCACCAAGGGTGCCAGCTACATTTTCTGCCCAAGTCTCTGGGACAGAAACGGAAAAAGGTGGAGCAATGCCACGGAGCAGAGACGGAGACCCAGGTAGGTCTCAGAACACGTTTCCTCTACCGCTGCATCTCCACTGAACTTTACGCCTACAGCCCCATGCCTGGGCCACCCTGGCTTATTCCCCTGCAAAAGTGCCTTAACTGAGCCGTGATGGGAGGCTGTGCCTTTGTCCTTTGTCAAAGGTCGTTATGAGACTTGGCCACAGGGGGAAACCTGTACTGTCTTCAGCAAAATCTCAGACAGACACGTGGCCGGTTGTGCTAGTTAATGTCTCTTTTAAGAATCTACACGATAATTTTTCTTTTTACATTTAATGCCGTATGAATCTACTTAGCATGTTCTCTGTGTGTGTGTGTGTGTGTGTGTGTGTGTGTTTGAATGAAAGCCACAAAAGGCCATGTTTATCTTACTGGAAAAGCAAAATTAAACTGAATTATTTTTTTCTCTTAGGCTCCTAATACCATTTCCCCTTCCTTTAATTAGTTTTCTAATTACTGTTTTTACTTTTGTCTGCTCAGCTTTCTGTGTATATTGTAAGCAAATGCCAATTTTTATGAGTTGCCAGGTAATCAATTTTTTAGAAAACTGTTTTAAATCGGTAACAACATCCCATATTCACATCCCAGATGGAGAAACTGAGCATCACAGATGTTGCTCAGCTTGATCACAGTCTCACACGCAGTTCACAGCGCAGGGACTTCTGCTGTCTTGGTCTGGGTTCTCCAGTTTACGCCCCGCCTGGTCTCAGAGCCAGCGCACGCTGAGCGCCCTGTTTTGAATGGGCTCTCAGCTGCCACGCACCGCACCCAAACCTCGGCCTTGCTTAGTGATAGTTGCTTGGGTTTTGGAGGCTTTCTCAGTCCTAAATGTACCTGCCATACGCAGAGCCCACCTTTGAGCTCTGGAGACAGGTGTGACACGCTGGCTCCCTGGGGGGCACCGGGAGGCAGCAGGTGTGCAATGCAACCAGCAGGCGGGTCTGCTTCAAAGGTTTGCCGGGTTTGCCATTTGCCGTTCGGTGTTCTGCAAGCCACAGAACAAGATTAATACATTTCAGGGATTATTTTTGATATCTATGCCATTAATAGCATCATATGATTTCTTTTCTAACCACTTGTTGTGAGGACGAAATAGAAAAAGTCCAGGTGGAAGCATCGATCTAGGAGAAGCATTAACTGCAAATGAAAACAAAACTGGCGAAGGCCCAAATGCTAACGATGATGAAGTGACTCTGGAGTTACTGCCAGGGATGAGAGTCATCCGACGCTGAACCTGGTTACGCAGTGATTAGAGAGATTTATAGAAATCCCACTCTGGACTGATCTATTTGCTACAAAACAAAACAGATTAAAAATAGGCACTGCCCCAGAGGGAAAAATACAGAATTAGTAAGAAAGAGAATCTGACTTTTAGCTTTAGGCTTTTGTAAAGTTCTGTGTTATTTGCAACGTTAGAAAAAGAAGAATTTGGGGTTCAGGATAAAGGATCACAGAGCTGACTTCCTGGGAGAGGAAAGGCTAATGTCATCACCAAACAAAAGTGAAGTGTCCTTGATCACGGCTGTCACCAAAGCAATGACAATGTTTAAATGTGTAAGATTTGGGAAGGCAGAAGAAATGAGGACAGTAAAGGCAATGAAGAAATAGTATCATAAGCACCATGTGAGGTGATGTTTAGTCCACTGCAGAATAAATGAAAACATGTCACCAGATGTGATCTTTAATGAACATGGAGCGATCGGCTGCTACACCGAGGAACGAGGGTGCTTCCCGCCTGCTACTCAGAGCGCACACGACTGCATTTGGAGCCATGCACGGGGGGGCAGATGGTGCTGTAACACTCACGTGTACCAGCTCTGGGGAGAGATGAGCAGTGCTAATGGAAGGAACCCAAACTTAATTCATGTATTTTTTAATTTAGAAGAGAAAAACCTGAATACATACGTCTATGTTTGAAAAGAGTGCACTTACATGCAAGGCAGGCAAAGCAGGTTTACAGTTGTCCACATGGAAAATAATACAATAGTTAATACATAATAGCACAAGAATGAACTCTGTGTTTCACGTGCCGACAATGGTAAATCTACTTTCGCCCACCCCTGTAGATGAAGCCATGCATTTGAGAGAACCTGTGGTTTCTTGTATTCACCTAAAATGCAGTATTTGGAGAACTAGGTGGTTTAAAATTGGAAACCGCATGTGCTTCCAGTGGGAAAGCAAAATCGGAAAATGTAAGTTTCAAATGGGAATTTGCCTCTGAATGTGTATTAGCTGGCTATTGCTGCATAACAAGTAAACACAAGCTTAGTTGCTTAAAACGACACCCAGTTGTTACCTGAGTTTGTGGCGAAACGAGGTCCCCTTCTCTGGCTCCCCCAGGGGCACAGTCCTTTCCCTCTCTAACCGCCTTTCACGTTTCTCCTGCTCCATTCTCCTGCTTAACACTTTTTAACCTCTAATGTGCTACAAGCAGTTGACCTTGCACAACAGCGGGTTTGGGATGCTGATTCCCGTGTTGTTAAAAGTCTGCACACTGCTTTTGATTCCCTCCAAATTGAAGTTGCCTCTCAGTATCCATGAGGGATTGGTTCCAGAACCCGCCTTCCTCCCATGGATGCCGACATCTGTGCATATCGCTCACCGTGGTGAGAATGGGAGGCGAGGGTGAGCAGATGGCACGTAGAGTCAAGAGAGGGAGCCAGAGTTGTCCCTGTGGTGTGATGATGGGAAGCCAAGGGCAGTCTTTCAGGGCAGGGCCCTGGGACCAGGGTTACAGCTTAAAGGAGATCTGTGTGGTGACTTCGGCAATAACAGAGCGGCCCACAGTGGGTGGAGGGGAGCTGTTCTCAGTAGGAAGCAACAGACTGGGGGAGATGACGGTGGCTCTGATGGGTGGTGACAGTGAGGGACGAGTGCAGGGGCGGTGTTCAGGCTGCTCCGAAGGGCAGCTGGCAGAGTAAGGTGACAGCTTGGTTGTGAGTGGTGGAGGATGGAGAAGAATACAATGTAACTCTGTGTGTGCGTGCAGTCTCACTGAGATGCAGGGTCAAGGGCTTTTACACACTTGTGTTCTTCTAGAATGTACACGTTCAACTAAGTCTTGTGTGCTTTAGAGCAAAACAAATAAAAAATAAAAACAAAACCAAAACATTTCCAATGTTTCTCTACAAATATTTCTACAAGCAAATCTGACAAATACAGCTGGTAAGTATATATGTATTTATATATATATTTATATAATTAAAAAATCCTCAAAATATTGACACCAAAGAAATGATCATGTGGCTTGTGTATCTTTATGCCCTATTGGTTTGATCAAATACGTCATTGGTTATGGATGACTCACTAGCCAGGCTGAAACCTGGCATTCGTCCTAAAATGAAAAATAGCATCATCTTAAAAATGTGTGTGTGTGGACACATTTTCACACTGACAGGTGCTCGGGGGAGCACGAAGGGACCAGGGGGTAATTTCCTCTGCAGGGATCATCTACCCCTGTGAGTCACTGAGCGCAGGTGGTCCAGGGCGTGGGTGGGCATTTTCCACACCAAACAGTGCTAATGATAGCTCATCAGCGGGGACAATGGAAACAGTCCTTCAACACTGGAGAACCTACGCCACAAGGGCACTTTGCTAAAAGATTACGAAGCACATGGAGTGGGAAGGAAGCCTGCAGCAACCGGGGAGTAACCAAAACGCTTTGTGTTAAAGTAAGTGCTGGCCAACCTCCGCGGGTGTTGAAATGACTATAAGTAACTATTATGCACAACTGTGTTTAGTGAAACCTGTTCTACTTCCTGTGAAATTGCTCCAGCAGCACTTCTCGTCCTTAACTTTGTTTTTCCGTTTCTTAGCTCCTAGGAGAAGATATTTCAGGAAGAGTTGCACAAACTGAAACCACTGGAAACCTGCCTTTGTGCATGTCTCCTATCTGTAAACATTTCTGTTGTGCTCGTCACAAGAACTAAGTAGCATCGTGTCTACATGGTGTGCTAGCAAGGGCAGGCCTACGGAATCATCTTAACCCATTTTAAGTGATAGTATTTTTAATTCTCTGAAGTTTCATGCAGTGATAACCCAAAATTCACATGCACGCTTTTATCGTAAAGGGAAAAAACCATAAAACTCCTTCAGAGCTGTAAGAAAATGCATGTAGACCCCATGGCATTGGTTTGGAGGGACCGGCATCTTTGTGTGAATGAAAGTTTGTGAAATTTAGATTCTAACAAAGCAGGGTTTTGAGTTCTGGCTTTTAGTGTATGCAGTACACAGTACATGTAAAGATGTATGAAAAAGTTGCTAATGAAGTTTATTGGGGTCTGCATAGATGCTGAGGTAATTGGAAGGAAAATGCTACTTTTTAATTTATTGATTTTAGAGAGAGAGTGAGAAGGAAAGGAAAGCGAGGGAGACAGAGAGATTGACTCTTATATGTGCCCTGACCTAGGATTCGAACCTGCAACCCTGGTGTATCAGGACTTGACTCTACCCAACTGAGCTACCTGCCTGGCCAGGGTAAGAAAAATAAAAAAGCTATTTCAAAGAAAAAAAAATAGCTTCTAAGGAAAAGCTGGGAAATTGACCTAAAGAAGATGCCTCACCAATGTTTTTTTATTTTTTAAATTTGTTATTTATTTAAGAATTTGAGAAGATCAAGCTCTTCTTGGGTATGGTTTGTTTTGCTGGTTTTTTTTAAAGGCACCATTATTTGACACAAGTCTGTAGGTACATACCTGGATTTCAAGTTGTCACTCAATGCAGAGGAGAGGGGAGACTGAAACACAAGAAGATCTGATGTAGACAGGAGGCCCCGTCAATGTGTCAGTCAGCGAGGTGTCCTCGAGACAGACAGCCAGGCGAAGAGAATTTCGTGTTAGCGACAGCCAAGCAACTCTAGTCAACCTTACATGCAGCATTTACATTTTTACACAAACTTTTATTTTTTTTAGAGCAGTTTTAGGTTCACAACTAGACTGAGTGGAAAGTATAAGTGTTTCTGATAGATCCACTATCCCCACACGTGCACCCCCCATTGTCAGCATCCCCCCCCCAGAGTGGTCCCTATGTTACCATGGTGAACCACCATTGGCGCCATCACTCAGCGTCTACAGCTTACATTAAGGTTCAGCTTAATGGGAGTTTCAATGGGAGTTGTACATCCCATGGGTTTGGGAGGCTATATGCCCCATTACAGTGTCATACAGAATATTCTCGCTGCCCTATAAATCCACTGTTCTCGACCTATTCACCCTCCCTCCCTCCAGTCCTTGGAAACCACTGGTTTCTCTTTCCCAGAATGGCCGATATATAGTTGGAATCACGTGTAGCCTTTTCAGGTTGTCTCATTTCACGTAGTGATATGCATTTAACTTCCTAGATGTCCTTTCATGGCTGGAGAGCTTATTTCTTCCTAGCTCCAAATAATGTTCCACTGCCAGGATGGCCCACAGTGTATTTACCCATCACCTGCTAAGGGACACCCCGATGGCTTCCATGTTTGGGCAATTGTGAATGAAGCTGCTATAAACATCCATGTGTAGTTTTCATACGGACATAAATTTACAACTCTTTTGGGTAAATACCAAGGAACGTGATTTTTGGATCATATGGTAAGAGTATGTTTAGTTTGTAAGAAACTGCCAAACTCTCTCCTCTAGTGGCTTCCAATGCGGTACTATTTTCATACCCACCAGCGGACGTAACTTTCCATTTTAACTTCTTCCCTTCACTGGCTGGTCCTGGAGAC
>PVKM010014200.1:0-29329 GCA_004027735.1 Carollia perspicillata
ACACCAGAGCACAAAGCCTATTGTGTTTGGGTTGACAACCTGACTTAAGCTCTAGCAAAACCGCCTTCCTTGAGTGGCTCTACTCTATTGATTCATGCCTATGGAAGAGTTGCCACATTTCACCTCTACCTCCTGAAGTGGTTCTGCCTTCCTTAAAGGTGTTCTGAGTTGACACAGTTCCTAGGACCAGATGCTCAAAATGTGTATGGACTCTATATAGCCGTGCATTAAAAAGAGCCACTAGAATGTAAGGACAGTTTTGAACTAAGAAAACACATTAGGATTCTCATAGACTTGCTTACATTTCTAAAATCCAAATGTGATTCAGAAGCCAGATCAACTTTGGACAGGGCACGTTGTTAAATTAAATGTCCTGAACCATTCTTCTAGGTAGATGATGTTGGAAAATCAACTCTAATTTGTGGCTGGCTTCCCAGTAGTCTCTTTACTTCACTGTATCTGGGAGCCAGAAGTACTCACATTTGATAACTCAAAAAGCAGAACAATCAGTCAAGGGCAAGTTGGTTTATTTTTGTTCATGGGTGTCCCTGTGCATTCCTAAACAAATAAGGTGAAGAGAGGAAGTGTGGAAAAGATAACGGCTTTCAGATTTCCACAGCAGCTTTTGCCTGGACCACTTTTCATTATTTAGTGGTAGGATTTCAATATCTAATACACAGAACAATTGCCAGGCCTTTCCCACAGCTAAGGTTTTGGGAGATGGAGTAAAGAAGCAGTACAGTCTATAATCTTGTATTCAAGACTGGCACACAGAATAAAACTGATTCAACCTTGCCACCTAAAATTGTGTTGACCCAACTGTCCAACAAATAAACCTTTGAATAGGAAACCTCCAAAGAATAACAGTGATGCAAGAGGCAATGGTGAATCAAGGGGAAGCACACTTCCTTCTAATGGACTTGAACCAGTGCCCTGCCATGGTGGGAAGTGCCTGTCATATGATGCTGGCCTTACTTTCTTTCAGTTGAGAAATAGAAGTGAGGTTCTGACTGTTTGTCACCAAACCGCCTCAGGCTCTTTGGCAAAGGTAGAGAATGTTAGCTCTGGTGTCCTGGACCATTTCCATCCTGGAGAATTATATTTGGCCTGGGTGTGGATTAAATTCAGCTCTAAGAGCTCAAACTCCTGGGTCACAAACTGCTACTTCGGGAGTTGTTTTCTTTTTCCTTTTTGCCTCCCTCCTTTCTTTTTTTAAAATTTAAAGTAGACTTTGGAAAATCACAAAGTCTGTCTGCTTTCATTTTATATACCTGTGAAATAGGAGATTGCCTTCAGATTTATTCAAGCTTCTTAGCTTATTGTAAAACTCTCTGAGAATGAAAAAAATGCCACATAAGTTTTTAGAATTAATAGTTTCTATAGCTCCACATCGATAGGGTTGTCCTTCACTTTTCACCCTGGTATGGTCTTGCTTTGAAACTGTTCAAATGTGATCCATTTCTCCCTCTTTGTTTCAGAAATGGATGAAATATTTCTTCTATGCACTGAATATAGGGTATGATCTCAGAGCTTTCTGTGCCTGCAGAATCAGCCTGGAACTCCGCCAAAAGTTATTTGTGATTAAAGGTGCCATCTGAGCACACAATATTTTTTTAAAAGCCTTGCAAAATGAAAACATACTTTTATTATTTGTTAAGGTCACTAGCTTTAACCTCAGGACTGACTTACCTTTTGGGGTAGGATCACTGGTCTTAATCTCTCTTTTTTTCTTTCTTATCCTCTTTTCTTGGCCACTTTTCCTGTGTTAAGGCCAAGCCCGTGCAACTAAATAAATTCAATAAATGAGATTCCAAAAAAACTACAAATTATTCATTGTAGATTTCAGGACCTCCCCAGCCACATGCCTTGCAAGGTGGGGATATATCAGGTTTTGATGAAAATGTTTGCCTTTAGAATGTAAAAAGAACAATACTAGTGGATCTTCTAGAAAGACATTGCACCTGGAAATTGATTGTTATCTCTTTGGATAGCAGTGTCTAAAATCATGATTTTTTCCATTTTTCCAGAATGGTACCCCTTTTACTTGGCATTGCAATTTTTTTAACCTCACCTCTATATATTTCTTAGAACTTGCAAAACCATGATAGGGTTCATCATATCATCCCAACTCACTGAAAAATTATGACATTAGATAAATGAGTGGTCTTCATAGAAGTGGCATTCCTCCAGATGCTGCTAAATTCCTGGGCTTAGGGACATGGTTTAAGGGCTTCCTCTAACCCATCAGCACATGATGTAAATCTCTGCCTCACTCTCTCCACTTTGGGTTCTCCTTTAGATTTAAGGGGTCACAAAAAAGCAGGTCTCTCTCTCTCTAGCCTAACATGTCCCCCTCTTTTTAGTGTCTGCCCTTCCAGCAACACAGGGGCCACCTAGTTGGTATGTAATACCACTGCTGCAAAACTTCCCCTCCATCGGGGCGGTAGCTTTCAGCTTGGCTCTCACCAGGAGAGAGAGCAAATGAGATCCAAATGAAAGGAACAATAGTCCAGGTTGTTTCACAAGGGCAGGGCACAAACAGGGCAGGCAGCTGGTGAGCTCTGTTACCTCATTTAATCTCCATCACCCTGAGGAGGAGGGTTGTATTTTTATTCTCATTTTACAGATGAGGACATTGAGACCCAGAGCAATGAGGAGACTTGTTCAAAGTCATGCAGCCACTTAGTAGCAAAGCCAGAATTAGAGCCTCAGTTCCAGACAAGTTCATTGCCTTTCCCACTACACCACACAGTTTCTCTCTCCTCTTCATTCATTTAGCAAATGTTTATTAATGTTTCCGGATACTGAAGATACAAAAAGGAATAAGACAGAGTGCCTAATGTTGAGACCAGAGGTCTCAGAGGAGGCCGACAAAGGAATAAATAATCCCAGGCATGTGATAAGTGCCATAATAAAGAACTTGACAAAGTGCTGTGTAGGCCCCCAAAACAGTGCTGATCTCTGCCCACATGCAGGTGAGTAAAGGCTACCGAGAAGAAATAAACATTTGGGCTGCCCCAAACTTGTATGCACCTGCTTTAAACATGTGGCCTCTTCTCAGTTTCCCCAATCCATATGATTAGCTCCAAGCTTGAAAAAGTTTCACTGAAAACTGACCCAAAGTTCAGGTCACCAAAGAGTTCATCATCTTTAGTTGGACTACAACAGCCTTCTCACCATCTCCCTGCCTTGCCTCCTCCAGTCCATACTCTACACAGAGTGGTGGCTCTAAATAAAAAAATCTAAACATGCCACTCCATTGCACAAACCCCACAGTAATTTATTTTGCCTTTAGGATAAGTTTTAAGTCTCAGCCTGACTTTCAAGGCTTTGATGATCTAGCCCCTGCCTATCTCTCCAGTCTCTTCTTTACACAATTCTTCCCATCACTCCTAAGACTAGCTGTACTGAAGTACTACAGTTCTCAGAACAGTAGAAAATTTCTCTTCCACACAACACACTCCACTATAAAGTGGCAAATTCCCATCTGTGCGCAGCTGATCTCCCCAGCTATATTCACGCAGCCCCATTTTGGCCTCTGCACAAGCCTTGACACACCATGTCAAGGTGTCTGTTTCTGGGTCTCTCTCTTCCCCACTGTTCTTGGAGTTCCTCATGGGTGGAGAGCTGTGTCACTGAATCAGCAGTGCCCAGCATCAGGTCTGACACACGTGGCGGGGTAGGGGTGGCGTGAATGTTTTTCGAGTGAATAAACAAAATTCATAAGAAGGAACAACTCTCCAAGAAGGATCCAGGGCAGTCTGAGTTCAGGTTATCCTAATAATATTTTCTGTAAGTCCTCAGGTGACTCCTATTTATTTATAAGGACAAAAAGAAAAAAAAATTTTCAGCTTTGACTCCAGACAGAATCCAAAGAGGAGTTTTTACCATCTCGTCTCTGGATTTTATGGAGACTTACTTTACCCTTCCGTGTTAGCCTCCTAAGGTACTGCGTCAACCTTAAAAGGGCACAGGAAAGGACAGAAACATTTTTAACTGTACGTTTTTTGGTTACAGAAACTGCAGGGCAGACAGTGACCCTTCTCTCCTGCTGGCTGCCTCTAGAGGCTTTACCACAGACACTCAGTTTCACTGCCCTTTTATTTTATCAGCTGTGAATTGTTTGCAAAATTCCAAGCAACTTGTAGGAAATTCAGGAAAACTCAACAGCAAGAAGAGAAGCTGGTTTCATTTACCAGCCCAGCTCACTTCTGAAATGTAACACCATATAGAGTTTTAAAGTTTGCTCACTTTCTGTGGTCATTATTTCAATAGCTTGGAACAATTTGTAGTCCATGCCTCCTTTCCGGAATGTACAATAATCACCTTAACCGTTAATTCCACAGCTCTCAAATCTAAAAACTGTCTTACATGTTTCATTGTTAGAGGGCAAAATCAGTCCAGTTCCCGTATTGGAAAATTTTTGTTTCAAAAATAAATTTTTTTAAAAAAGCTAGTAGCATTGTCCTTCACTTCTATGAACAACAAAATCATAAGCTTCCTTTAGAAACATTTTTTAAATTTTTCATTTATTAATTTGAGTGTGAGGGAGAGAGAACCATCAATTTGTTATTCTACTTATATATGCATTCATTTGGTTGATTCTTGTATGTGCCCTAACCAGAAATCAAACCTGCAATCTTAGTGTATCAGGATGATTCTCTAACCAACCAAGCTACCTGGTCAGGGCCTCCTTTAGAACCATTTTATAAAACCTATGTATTAAACCAAAAGGCTTCTTGCAGCATCCCCAGATACCTCTCTGCGGGGGCATCATCCTTGCAATCTGGGAAAATGTTGAAACCTCTAGGGCTCAAAGAGCACCATGTGAGTAAGAAAAGTACAAGCAAGGGATGTAAAAGGCCTGGTCATTTATGTCTTTAACTATGAGAATTTGATTGAAAAATGATATATACCCAGAGTTACATTCTTTTAATTCAGTTCTGTTCATCTTAGGCCTTCTTGCAAAGGAAGCAGTCAGTGAAAATCACTATTACTCCCCAAATTATTTCTCCCTCTCAGTACCAATGTGTGAATTTCTAAATTACATAATATTAGGGCTAAGTGAATGCATGTAAGGTGCTGGGAATATTTGTTCAAAAGCAATATATTTTCATATCATTAAAAAATGCAAATTGGTCATCACATACATAAAATATGAAACATGATAGTTGTGTTTAAAGTAGATTATTAAATGTTAAAGGTAGAAGGGAAGAGCAGTCCAAAATTATAAGCTCTTTCACTTCAATTCAGTGAGCCCTGTCCACAGGCTAGATCTTGTGCTGAAAGCTCATTAAGACACTATTTCTGCCTGGCTGGTGTGGTTCAGTGGACTAAGCACACTGAAAGTTTGGCAGTTCAATTCCCAGTCAGGGCGCTTGCCTGGTTTGTGGGCCAGGTTGCCAGCTGGGGGTGTGTGAGAAGCAAAAGAATGATGTTTCTCTCACCCATCTATGTTTTTCCCCCTCTTTCTCCCTCCCTTCCCCGCTCTCTAATAAATAAATTAATAAAATCTTTAAAAAAAAACACTCTACTTCTGTCTTTGATGAGCGAACCATCTAGTAAGGGAGACTCATGTGAACAAGCAATAAGAGTTTAGCTGCCCTCTGTGTTTTCAAACTGGCTGACTGTCCTCCAGGCCATAAGATCAGGGCAGCAAGCTCACACCTTTCTTTACCCTCTCTGTCTTTCCTCCAACAGCTCCACTCTGTTTCTTGGCCTTTTCCTGACCTCCCTGACTGCAGACTCTTAACCTCACTCTCCTCCCTAATTCTGTTCTTGCAGCATTGATTTCTGACTATGTTTCCTAACCACAACTCAAATTTGTCCTTTGTCTTCTTTTTTGCTTGGGCTGGAAGAATGTAGCCCAGCACCCTATCCTGACATAGGGCCTTGTTGGTTGGTGTTTCTCCTAAGTCCTCCCAAGACCCGGCAAATAAGAACCAGATAATATATACCCATGAATTGTTCCCTCTCTGAAATCTCAACTCTGTTAGATGACTCTCTCTGACCTTCCCCTACATTTTTTTTTTTGGTCAAGTGTGGATATTGAGGAAAAAATGATTACCATCTAATATCACTGTGGTAAGTTGAATAGCACCCCTCCCCAAAAGTTATGTCCAATGTCCAAGTCCTAACCTCTCAGAAGCTCTGAATGGGAACTTATTTGGAAAAAAATTCTTTGCAGATATAAAAATTTTGAAAAGAGATCATCCTGCATTTAGGGTAGGCCCTAGATCCGATAACAAGTGTCTTTATAGAGAAAGGCAGAGGAGATCTGAGACAGACACAGAGGGGAAGGCAATGAGAAGACAGAGGCAGAGATTGGAGTGATGCACCTACAACCACCAAAAGCTGGCAGAGAAGCATGGAACAGATTCTCCCTCAAAGCCTCCAGAAAGAACCAATCCTACCAACATCTTGATTTCAGACTTTTAGCCCCCAAAACTGAGAGAGAATAAATTTCTGTTGTTTTAAGCCAGCCAGTTTATGGTGATGTTATGGCAGCCCTAGAAAACTAATATAGTCACCATAATTTAATTTTTAAAAGACATTTTAATGTCAAAATGTTGGGAACCACCCTGCCTGGTTTCAGGTGTAACCCCCGCATGGCTACAGCTGTGTGAGTGACCTTCAGACCATAAGCCACTAAGGAGACAAAGCTTATCTCCCTGGCAGGAGCACCGCTTCTGCTCCTTTTTTCATAACTGGCCCCCAATGCTTGATCAGTTAGCCAATGACGGGTAAGATTCCCCAAGGGGGGAACGACCTAAGACAGGCATGATCACATGGAGGCCCCAAGGAAGGACTTGGGGGGCTATGGAGAAAGGGGGTGATGGACCCTTGCCCCTTGGCTTTGACAAAGCCTGAGTCCCCATTCTGTCCGCGAAAAGTCTCCGAAAATTCCTTAGCTGTCTCCTCTGCCTGACTTAAGCCTGAAACAATGACAGAGGGCAGTGCAGCCCAGTGCTGGAAAGGGCGGGCTCCTTGGGTGATCAGGCCAGAGAAAGGATATGTAAAATCCTGTTAAGCCTGCTTTGCTAAGAATGCTCTTAGTTAAATGATAAAGGTCCAAGCAGGAAATGAGTTTATTTCCCAAAGTTTTGTAGCCTTTTAGCTGATAGACCCTGACTCAGAAGAAGCCCTAATAGTTCTTTGTATGTTATCTACTGTTTTATCCTTACTGCCTGACAAGATTAATGAGCTGTACCTGTATTCCTGCGCAAATTAAACCCAATAAAAGCTTGTCTAGGCAAGGGTCAGCATGCTCGCCCCTTGAGAGAGTGGCCAGGCCCCTCTACAGCCCTCCCTCCTTGAGGAAGTAGCCGTGCTGTCCCTTTTCCTCCACAGGCCTTGGTAGTCTGTGTGAATTTGTCTCATATCTCATCCTTGATGCTGCGGGCACCATGAGCCGGTGCCCGGGTCATCAAAATATAGAGAGAATATATCAAAATAAAGGACCATCCTTCCCAAGAAGTGACTGTAAGTCCCTTTAAACTAAACGTGGTGCTCAATAGACTAGCTCCATAGACTAGTTCCAGTACTAGAAACCACAGGCCTAACCCCAAGATGGATCTTTTTAATCATTTTCTCCCAGTACCTTCAACTGTGTCTCCCTCCTGTACTTCAAAAAAAGTCACCCTGCCAAAGTCAAACCCCAGACAAAACCAGCATCCTCCTTCTGTCCTTACACTCAGGCAGTTGGGTTTAGGTAAATAAAAACCTCATTTACCAACCACGGGCTGATTTCTGGTCATAATTGGGATTCCTTTTGCTTATCCTGGATCTGCTTCCTCTGATATTCCAAACCTCACCACTCATCTCAAATGACTGACTACCTTCCATCCTGAAATCGGTAACTATGACCTCGCCTTTTACTTCACAGAGACCAGAAGGCGTAACACTCTTCTCCTTACATCTCCTCCAGAGCCTATAAATTTGTACCCATCCTTACTTCTTTGCCTTCCTCTCTGAGGAATCCTGTCTTTCTTCCTGTTGAAAGCTAATCACCCATTCTGACCTTTAGTCTCCTAAAGCACCAGTCCTAGCTCATCTCCTGTCTACCCAAATGCCTACAGGATGCCCCTCTAAGGCCTCAAAATCGTCATATCTAAGCTAGTTCCTGTTCTAGTTAGATGACAGGGCCAGATGGAAATATAGGGTGAAAGGGAAAGTAGCATGTGCAAAGGCCCAGAGGAGAGCATGTGTTAAGAGGCACTGAAAATTCTGCAGGATGGTAAGGGATGAAGCTCCACAGTAAGCGTGAAGAGCCTTGTAAGCCAAGATAAGAAATGCGTACTTCATGCTAACAGCAATGGGATAGATTCAAGAGTTTTAAGCAGAGGAGTGGCAGGATCAGATTCGAATTTGAGAATCATCACAGATTGCAGAGTGAATTGAAGGGGCAAACTCTGAAGACCTTTGAAGTCAAACAAAACATTGTTGAAACAAGGTAGGCAAAAAAATGGGGATTCTTGTGTAGATTTGTTGAGGAGGTAGGTAAGGCCACACTTGAGTCATCAGGTAATCAGCACATCCCCACCTTGAACAATGGCTTACTGCAAAACGAGGATATAATCTTTCTAGTTGAAAATCTTTCCCAATAAAGGTAGTAGTTTCCTCTTTTCCTCCCAGTGATTCACTCACATCCAGGACCTCACTGGGTGGATCAACCAAGCCCAAGAGCACTGTTTGTGAGTTAAGACCTGGGAGTATGAGTGGATTGATGGCTCAGACTGGTTGGTCAATTGTTCCATGGTAGTGGACACCTTCTAATACCTCCACCTAGTTCACCATGACAGTTCTCTTCTCAATAGGTACATGACCTCCCCCCCCTCCCCCGGCCATAGATGATGGGACACAGGTCTTAACAAAATTTATTTCACAAACATTTGAAAATACTACCCCAAACAAGAACTGGTATCTCCAGGGGTTTGGACCTGCAGCATGGAATCTCTGGAGCTGGCTATGGCTACTGTCCACCATGAGAGCTGAGATGAAAATGAAGCCAGTGTTCAGAAAGTCAAAGAAAAATGAAGGAAATGCTCTGAAAGGAGCAGGAATGAGAAAGGAAAGGACGCAAGCGGTAGTTAATTTCTTGTCTCTCTCACTTCCTAACCAGCTTTGTCCCTGTTCTAAGGTCAGGTCCAACCCTAACATTTGCAGGACCCAGAGCAAGAATAAAAATGGAAGCTCATATACCATATGTCAAAATACTTAAAAGTTAATAAATCAAACTAACAAACCATTAAATAAAATATATCCAACCCCTCTATCTTACCAAATATACCTTCATGCAAACCTTGGAAGACTAGGTTCAAGTTTAGAATTCATGGATCCTGAGTTCCAACAGAACATGGTGGTGAGCGGAGGGCTGCCTCCCATTTCTTCCCACTCCTGGCCTCACCCCGCACTGGAAGGAGGTCCTTGTGCACATGCCCAAGACTCTTCCATCCATCCCCTGACAAACAGCTGTCCCTCAACCACCCCTTTGGGCTAAAGGTACTGAAATGGATGATTCCATCTGTCCTTAGGAGAACAAATCCAGGGAAAAGGCCCGATGCAGATCCTGAAAACAAGTTTGGGGTCATTTGAGCAAAGAATTCCAAAAGCATGGTCTAGAATAGAGAATCAAAGGGTCTGAGTGGATAAGCTCCCTTGGCTCTACTTATTTTTCATCCCATGAGGACAGGTGGGCTCAGGGCCCTTTAGGCCCTGTCCTGGGCTGCTCTGTCCCAATCTAATAGGAGAGGCTCACATGAATTCACTGTCATTTAACAGGCTCCAGCTAAATTCTGTCACTTGCAACCCAAGAATCCTAACTAAGACTGATGCTTTTGCCACTGTCCAATGTTCTCTCTCTGTTCCTTAAGGGGCCTGCCTATACTAGTTTCTGGGAAAGGACTTCTTCATGAACCCTAATGCCTACCAAGTGAGCCAGAAGCAGGAAGGTAGCTTTTCTCATGGGTTCCCCCATCAGTGGTAAATTATTTTCGTCAAACATTGTGAATTTTCCTTTCCCACTCTCAGGAGATGTAGATAGATAGATATAGATAGATATAGATATAGATATAGATATAGATATAGATATAGATATAGATATAGATATAGATATAGATATAGATATAGATATATAGATATAGAAATATCTTCTAATTAGCTATTTAGAGCTTAATGGTCAGTCCAAATCCTAAAAAAAGCATTTTATTTCACTCTTACATCTCCTGGCACCTTACTCAACATCATATTAGAGTTTATGGGCCCTGCCTCCCATCTGATTTGGGAGTCCTCCAAAATGGGAAGGGTGTTCAGAGGCTAGGCAGCCAAAAATGTCAAATGTTCTGTATAATCCCATTAATCAGGTCTCGAAGCCATGTCCCTTGATGCACACTCCAGTCCTCTTCTTTGGGAAGTTTTGAGTATTTTCTTTGGGGACAACCCACATACACATGCACTTTGCTTGGGTCCTGCCCATCACTCCTCTTCCAACTCCACCTTCACAATTAGGGTCACAACAATCCCCCAGACCACACGATCAAAAGCTACCATGAACATGGTATCCAGTGCTTCCTGCTACACCTACCTCAGAGCCTGACTCTCACTGACCTGTGAGTATAGCTAGTACAGAGAAACCATTAGCACGCTCACAGACCTATAGTAGCCAATTACCAGAAGCAACCAACCTAGGATCGGGCAGCACAAGGGCAAGTGATGTGTAGTTTAGCACCTGACACATCTGCTCTCTTGGAACTCACCCGCAATTTCCGACTTTTGATCCCGGAATTCTATTTTATTTTTAGGAACTCTATTTTTTAAATAGTGTTGCACCTCACCATCAGTTAGACCTGAGATAATGAAAACCACAGACTTTCTTCTTCATTTTTCTAATATAGTACCTACTCTGATACCCTCAAAACTGACATCAGTGTAAGTCAGCAATTGCTAGGACAAGCCTAAACTAAGTAGCTCACCAAGATTACCAAGGTCTTGAACTCCCAAAAGAGGTCAAGAAGTGAGGAAATTGACTTCTTCCTGGATTTTAAGCTGACTTCTGAATTGATGCTCTAGGTCTGTCCTGGTAACACCAAGTTAGAACACAAAAGACTTGTGTGATCCTGGAAGAATTTTTCATAAACATTGTTAATGTTTCTAGTTTTCCATAATTGATGGGGTGGGACTAACTGTTAATAATGGAGACCTCCCTGTGACCTGTGCTTACCCCTGTGTGATATTACATGTTGTCACCTTTTACTGAGGTCAAGCAAAATTATTCAAGTTGTAATGTCTCCCATAGAAAATTAGCTTAAGGCAAATAAAGGGATAGTCTCACCTGACACACTGCTAAGTAGAGACATGCCCAGTGTTAGCAGGAGCCAGTTTCCAGTTCTCCTTCCCTCTGATATTTCCCCAGGTGGTGACAGGAATAGCCTCCAAGAGCTCCAGGCCTACATTCCACCCGCTTGGTAATTCCATCTAGCAGAGTGCAAGTTTCTCCATACAGTTGCAGGAACATTTGAGGGGTTGAGTCTCATTGGCCTAGCTAGGGTCCCAGGCTCACCCCTGGGCCAGTCACTGAGTCTAGTTGGATAGAACGGTCTGACAGGTCTAGGCTCAGGGGGCACCCTTAGAAGCAGAATGTGGGGTGAGCTGTACCCAAACTACATAGATTGAGAATCGGGAAAGGGCAGTTTCTCAAAGAAAATGTGGGCAGAAAAAAACATGTTCACTACTCTTGAAGGGCTATTGTTCATGATTTTTCCAAGATTCTGGAGAATTTAGATATGCTTATATACAAATGAAAAGCAAACACTTCCAGATAAATCTAAATGACCAGTCACTTTCTCCAGTAACCTCTGAACAGTAAGTAACAAGGGTTCCTGGAACTCCCATTCTTTCATATGGGTAGACCTACACAAAATGGATAAAATCCGTCCTGTTTATGTCCGCTACAGACATGGGGATTTTATAATACCTGCTGACATCCAGTGCTGGAAGCAACTGACTCCATGGGAAGCAGCTAAGCCATCCTGTATAAGGAACACAATGTGCTGGACTATTTTGGACTGTCTATTCAAAGCCAGGAAATCCACATGAACTCAGATCCTACTTGATTTTTTTGTTCCCTATCGCAAAAGGGAATCTATGGAATATGGAATTCAGAGATGATGTAGTCAGTCAATAGGTCTTTCAGGTGATTGAAAAAATTAACCATCTCAAAGTAGACTTCCTGCCCAATTTTCAAAAGGGTCTGGTTTTCCAAGCTTATGCTGTTTACCCTAAGCCCAGTCACTCTTCATTCTAAGAGAGAAAAAACTATACCTGATTTGGTCCTTCCATAATACACTCTTTCCACGTTTTGAAATTGGGGAATCCTCAGAAATAAAGCTTTAAGATGGAGGACCCAAAGTGGAAGCAGAGAGGATGGGAATTTTTGTATTTTTCTTGCTTTGGTTTTTCTGTGGCTTCGACACCTGGATGAGGCTAGAACATCCAGATGCTCTGCCCCTGTATGCTTCCTGTAAACACTTTAAAGGATCTAGACTCGATCCCCTCCAATGTCTAATGTATCTATGTCTCCTGAACACAGCCAGGGTCCAACACATAACCACAGATTTTTCACCTTTCCCCGCATCTCCAAATGTCCTGTAGGAAACTCAAGCCTCATAATCAGTACTAAAATCACATCTGACCTATTCTATTTTTTCTCAGGGAGGTCGGTGGTGACTTGGGTGCTTGCTATTTGTGAATTCACCCTCAAGCAGTGCTTAGGACTTGGTGCTTTTCTTGGCTGCCCCTCTTTCTAGGATTTTTCCCTGCATAAGACAAAGCTGGGTTATTTGCCTGGCAGGAGCCTTCTCTTGTGAAGGTTAAAGACAGATCAAACTGCAGGCCCATCTTCACTCCTTCTTTCTCTGATGTTTGCTCTTCAACCTTAGGAATGTGGTGGCTAGGATTTTTTTTTCTTGGCCAGGAGCCTCCTCACCCCCAAATTCCTTCAATGTTCTGCCTTTAAAGGACACAGAAGTATCTACCCTCAAACCTCTTGCGTAAAGGGGCCATCATTAGGCTTGCATCTGCCCCGTGAAGTACTCGTGTATAGTAGTGAGTCTGGATATCTACAATCACCACAGTTGAGTTTCCTTTACTTCATGACTTGAGCTGCCTCCTCTCCTCCTTTTCCCATATTAGTTCAACAATTAGAGGAATCTAAAAGACTATTGTTAGTCTGGCAACTGGAATTTTTCCCAAAACCTTACCCTAGTACAGCCTTAGTCCTTGCTTATTACATGGAGACCTGATTCGCACTGTTTGAATCTTTGGCTCCTGTTTCCTCTGCCTTCTCTAAGAGTGTCCCCAGCCCCGTGTCAAAAGGCGGCACCTTTTCTCACACCCTGTAATATAGCCGAGAAAAAAATCTTAACGGTTTATGGCTATAAACCCTCCTAACTGCTAACTTAGACCATTCAACACTCAACCAACTGACACTGAGGCCTTGGTAGCCTTGAAAACTCTTTGTCAGACATGGTGATTCTGCTATCACTTCTCATCTGGCACCCACCACTCAGAGTATCTCATTAAAGTGTCCAACCAAGAACATACTTTCTCATGCTAGAGGTAGCCTTCCCCTCAAATACCCTCAACTTCGGGGTCCTCATAAATCTCTAATTGAATGACCTTTTCTTTCACCTATACCCAGTAGCTAGGCAAGTGACTCTGGTGAAAGTTGGGTCTATTTTAATATAGCAGAGCTTCTAACCTTACCCAACACTGAAACTCTGTTCCCAGCTATATCCCTAGGACTGCAGACTAGTTAACATCTTTAAAAAACTTGAGCCCTGGCCAGCTAGCTCAGTTGATTAGAGCATCATCCCAATACACTAAGGTTGTGGGTCTGATCCCCAGTCAGGGCACAAAGCAATGTTCTTCTCTCTCTCTCTCTGCCTCTCCCTCTCTCTCTCTCAAATCAATAAATAAAATTTAAAATTAAAACAAAAAAGAAAACTTGAGTAAGTCTGTGTTCTCTCCCCTCCCCTAGAAAGAGGGGCAGCCAAGATAAGCACCAAGTCCTAAGCACTGCTTGAAGGTGAATTCACAAATATCAAGCACCAAAGTCACCACCAACCTCCCTGAGAAAAAATAGAATAGGTCAGATGTGATTTTATTACTGATTATGAAGCTTGAGTTTCCTACAGGACATTTGGAGATGCGGGGAAAGGTGAGAAAGGAAAGACTTTAATGGGCCCTCTTCATATGCTCAGGGACCTAATAGAAGTTCACATAGCCTCTTCAAGTTCAGGTTTTCTTTTGAATCATGCAATCCATTAAGGCTTCTAGAAGTCTCCATCTGCCTCCATGTGCAAATTTTCTAATGTTATCTTGGTCACTGTCTTAAACATTTTGATTGGCTTTAATTCTAGTGATAGTGATGAGTCCGTGGTACAGATTTAAACTTCAGTAAGATTCATAAAATTCTCAGAAGGAACCCCCCAAAATAAATTCGCATGTCTTCAGCCTCATTTGCCTGCACCAAAAGGGATTATATTATTTTATAACCTTTTTATACCTAAGTCATTCTATCACAAACACCCAGTTTCCTCCTTATAGGAATGAACACCATCTCAATGTCTCTCACCTTCGTCTGAGAGTCTCTCTATGGCCTCTTCAATCCTCAAGAATAAGCTCTTCAAAGGTTTGTCATCTTGCCATGGTACTTTTTCAGCTTCTGTGAAAGATGCCTCCCAGGAGCTTACTGCATCTCCAATAGTGACCATAGGCAGCAACCCATTCCTGCCTCCAGGAGGGACAATGCATTCTGTGCTGGCTGTTCCCACCTCTGCTGGTGGGGCTGAAAGCTGCGCCTTTGAGGCTGGTGGGACTCACAGTTGTTGTCCCAGTGCTACCTGTCTTTCTCTTCTCCCTTTCCCATTGTGTTGGTTTCCCAAGATCTCGGTTTTACAGCCTTGTTCATTCCTGACGGCTTGTTAGAATTGCATGTGATAATTGAGGAGAAAGGAAGAATGAGGGATATCTGTGCTCCCCTCCAACTCACTCCTCACAAAGTGTGCCACCAGTATGTCACAATTATTTTATTACAGGTCTGTTTTTCTCTCTCAACCACAAACTCCTTATGTACCACAGTACATGACTTACAATATATTAGGCTCCCCGTCAATGCTCACTGACTGAGTGGAATGCTATAATAATAGCTGTACATGCAAAGTACTATGCAGCCTTGAAGGAAGAACCAATGAACTTTCCCTGGAGAGGATGAAAAAAGCAGTAATTAATGCTTGGTCTTGCAGATTTAGGTAAGAGTTCGCCAGGCAGATGAGAAAATATGAGAAGCCGCTAAGAGGCTAAGCCACTATAACCCAACATACAGAGTATCAAACAAGAGAGAAGTTTATTCTGTCATGCAGCAGTCCAGAGGTAGGCAGATAGTCCGGGGCAGTGGTGGGGTAGGTGGCTCTATCCACATGACTTGCTGAAACCTAGGAAAATTCTCTTACTCAAAAGAAGGGAAGAATAGTTATAGCCACACATTCTGGTTTGAAGGAATAGACTATGCAAAATGAAAAAAAGAATAGCTTGTTTAGAGAACAGAGAAGTTCAGAATCTCTAGAAAGTAGAATGTGAGGGGAACAGAGGGGCAGACGAGGAGGAAGCATAGTGGAAGCTTGATTGTAAAGGTCCCCTATCTCTCAGTTCAGTTCATCTTCTTACCCCTCCCCACCACATACACCAACCTTCATTCAAATCAGCTTTGGCCCTTCAACTGTCAGGATCAGATAGGCCTCAGGGCCTCTATGCCTGCATTCCCTCTATCTACAACAATGTTCTTTAGCCCAAATCTACTATAACTACCTCCTTCTCTTCATTCTGGTCTCAGCTCAAATGTCGCTTCCTCAGAGCGGCCTTCCTAGACAATGCTGGCCAAAGGAGCCCCCTCCTCTCAACAACCTTTATTCCAGTACCTATTTTAGTTTATTACTAACACTTACCACAATCTGAAATAATTTTACTTACTTTTTTGTTTATTGCCTGTATCTCCAACTAGAAAGTAAATTCTATAAAGCCAGATATATGGTTTATATTTCTCTATAACCAATACCTAAAACACTGTTCCACAAATGTTTATTGAATGCACTCAGTTTAATCCCTTTGTTCTTTTTAACTGTGACTTAGAGAAGCTATAGGATTTTCCCCAAGCCACAACCATTTCAATGTTCTTTTAGCACCCTTATACTGCCTGAATCACCAACACTGCCACCCTCCAACTTTGACCCAAGATTTTTACCAAAATATAAGTTTTGGGTTTTAAAAACATCACAATCTTAAATGTGTTAAGGATGCTGGAACACTGACAAGACACATAAGTTTTCTAAAAAGATTCAAATTTAAGAATTTTTTAATTCAATTTATTGGGGAAACATTGGTTCATAAAACCATACAGATTTCAAGTGTACAACTCAACAAAACGTCATCTGCACACTGCATCGTGTGCCCATTGCCATTCTTTCAGAATTTTGTTTAACATGAGAGATTAAACAGTGCAGTATTAGCAAATGATAGACAGATATATCAGTGAAACGAATGCAGAACCCAGAGACAGTCCCACACATACATGCTCAGCTGATTTTTGACAAAAGTGTGAATGCAGTTCAATGGAGAAAGGATCATCTTTTCAATAAATGGTGCTGAAACAAGTAGATGTCCATGTGCCCCTTCCCAAAAAACCAAGACATACATCTTATATAAAAATTAATTCAAAATGGATTATAGGCCTAAATGTCAAATCTAAAACTATAAAACTTCTGGAAGAAAACAGGAGAAAACCTGTGTGACCTTCGGCTAGGCAAAGAATTCTTAGATCTGACATAAAAGCACAAACCACAAAAGAAAAAAATTATAAACTGGACTTCCTCGAAATTAAAAACTTCTGCTGAGAAAGATGTTTTTAAAAGAATAAAAGGAAAGCTATGGGCTGCAAGAAGACAGCTGCAAATCACATAGCCAACAAAAGACTTGTACCCAGAATATATAAAGAATATAGAAATAAGAAAACAGGACTCCGGCCAAGATGGAGGCATAGGTAAATACACTTTCCTTCCTTCCACAACCAAAAAAAGGACAACTACCAATTTAAAAACAAAAACAACCAGAACTGCCAGACAATCAAACTGTATGAAAGTCCAACAACCAAGGTGTTAAAGAAGAAATATTCATCCAGACTGGGTAGGAAGGGTGGAGGCAGATCACTAGGGAAGAGAGGATGTGCAGCAAGACAGTGGCTGGCGGACCAGGGTGGTCCCACATTTGTGTACAGATAAACCGGGAGGAACAACGGGGGAGCGAGACAGATTGCATAACCTAGGGTTCTAGAGTGGGGAAATAAAGCCTCAAAACCTCTAGCTGTAAAAATCTGAGGTGGTTGTGGTGCCAGGAGAAACTCCCAGTCTCACAGGATAGTCTGTTAGAGGGAACCCATAGGGTCCTAGACCATGCACAAACACACCTACCCAGGAATCAGCACCAGAAGGTCTCAATTCACTTGTGGGTAGCAGAGGACATGAACGAAAGCTGGGTGAGAGCCAAGCAAGTGGCATTGTTCCCTCTCTGATCCCTACCCACATGCAGCGTCACAACTCAGGGAAGTGGGTCACCCTGCCCTGGGGACTACCTAAAGCTCTGACCCTTACAACATAACAGGTACACCAAGACAAAGAAATATGGCCCAAATGAAAGAACAGACCTAAACTCCAGAAAAAGAAATAAGTGATGAGGAGATAGACAACCTATCAGATGCAGAGTTCAAAACACTGGTATTCAGGATTGTCACAGAAATGATTGAGTATGGTTGCCAAATAAAAGAAGAAGTGAAGGCTATACAAAGTGAAATAAAGAAAAACATGCAGGGAACCAACAGTGAAGGGAAGGAAACCAGCACTCAAATCAACAATTTGGAACAGAAGGAAGAAATAAAGATTCAAACAGAACAGAATGAGAAACAAGGATTCAGAAAAATGAGGAGAGGCTTAGGAACCTTCAGGACAACTTTAAATGTTCCAACATCCAAATCAAAGGGGTGCCAGAAGAAGAAAAGAAAGACCAAGAAATTGAAAACTTATTTGAAAAAACAATGAAGGAGAAATTCCCCAATCTGGAAAAGGAAATAGACATGTAAGTCCAGGAAGTTCAGAGAGTCCCAAAGAAGTTGAAGCCAAGAAAGCACACACCAAGGCACATCATAATTACATTACCCAAGATTAAAGAGAAGGAGAGAATCTTAAAAGCATCAAGAGAAAACGAGTTACCTACAAAAGTGTTCCTATATGACTATCAGCTGATTTCTCAAAAGAGACCTTGCAGTCAGGAAGGGGCTGGAAAGAAGTATTCAAAGTCATAAAAGGCAAAGACCCAAGACTACTCTATCCAGCAAAGCTTTCATTTAGAATGAAAAGGCAGATAAAGTGCTTCCCAGATAAGGTCAAGTTAAAGGAGTTCATCATCACCAAGCCCTTATTATATGAAATGTTAAAGGGACTTATCTAAGAAAACGAAGATAAAAAATATGAACAGTAAAATAACAACAAACACAACTATCAACAACTGAACCTAAAAAACAAAAACAACTAAGCAAACAACTAGAACAGGAACAGATTCATAGCCATAGAGATCACATGTAGGGTCATCAGCTGGGTAGGGGAGGGGAAGAATGGGGGAAAAGGGGCAGGCAATAAAAAGCATAATTGGTAGGTACAAAATAGACAGGGGGAGGTTAACAATAGTATGGGAAATAGAGAAGTCAAAGAACTTATGTGTAATACCCATGGACATGACTTAAAGGGGGTGGAGGTAATGCTAGAGGGAGGGGGTTGCAGGGCAGAGAGAGATAAAGGGTAAAAAAAACCAAGATAACTGTAATAGAATAATCAATAAAATGTACTTAAAAATAAGAAAGGTAAAAAGAAAGAAAGAAAAAGAAAAGAAACCACTTCATTAAATATGGGCAAAAGATATGAACACTTCACCAAAGAAGGTATACAGAAAGCACATAAAAAGATGCTCAGTAACATTAATCATTCAGAAAATGCAAATGAAACCACAATGAGACACACTATATGCCTATTAGAATGGCTTAAACTAACAAATAAACAAAATCCTGACATGCCAAGTAATAAGAATGTGAAGCCAATGCAACTCTTAAACATTGCTCGTGGGAATTTAAAATGGTACAGCCACTCCAAAAAACAATCTGGCAGTTTATTATAAAATTAAATATATAATTACTATATGAACCACAAATTCCACTCCTAGGTAATGACTACATAAGAAAAAGGAAGATTTATGTTCACACAAAAACCTACACACAGCCCTGGCTGGTGTAGCCCAGTGGATTGAGCGCAGGCCTGCAAGCCAAAGGATCACAGTTCGATTCCCAGTCAGAGCATATGTCTGGGTTGCAGGCCAGTTCCCAGCAGGGGACGCATGAGAGGAAACCATACATTGGTATTTCTCTCTCTCTGTCCTTCCCTTCCCTTCTAAAGATAAATAAATAAAATCTTTAAAAAAAAACCTACACACAAATGTTCAAAGCAGCTTCATGCATAATCACAAAAAAACTGTGAACAATACAAATATCTTTAGCTGGTGAATGGATAAACTGTGGTATATCAATATAATGAAATACTAGTCAGCAAAAGGAATGGATTGCTGAGACACTCAACAACATGAATGAATCTCAAATGCATTATGCTAAGTGAAAGAAGCAAAATTAAAAGACTACATTCTGTACGATTCCATTTATGTTATTCTAGAGAAGATAAAATTATAGAAACACAAAACAGTGACTGCCAGGGAATGGGATAGAGGAAGATGTTGACTATGAAGGGGTAATATGAAGGACTTTTTTTGGAATAATAGATCTGTTCTGTATCTTAATTGTGGTGGCAATTCAATGACTGTATGTGATCATCTAAATCAGTGGTTCTCAACTGGGGGTGATTCTGCTTCCTAGGGAACATTTAGTAATGTCTAGAGACATTTTTACTTGTCACAACTCAAAAAGAGAGGTGATGCCATTTGCAGCTATTGGGTAGAGGCCAGGGATGTGACTAAACTTTCTACAATGCACCAGGGCAACCTCACAGCAAAGAATTATCCGGCCCCAAATGCCAATAGTGCCAAGGTTGAGAATCCCTGGTCTAAACCAGAGGTCAGAAAACTACAGCTCAAGGGTCAAATTTGGCCTACCACCTGTGTTACTACAGCCCACAAGAATGGTTTTTACATTTTTAAATGATTGGGGATGCCCTGGACGGGTAACTAAGTTGGTTAGAGCATCATCCTGATGCGCCAAGGTTGTGGGTTTGATCTCCTGTCAGGGCGCTTATAAAGAGAAACCAATGGATACATAAATGAGTGAAACAAATCAATGTTTCTTTCTCTCTCTCTCTCTAAAATCAATCAATAAAAAAATTAAATGATTGAGGGAAAAATATCAAAAGAATATTTTGGAAAATTATGTAAATTTGAATGTCAACATCCACAAGTCATGCTTATTTATGTGTTTGTTATCTGTGGATGTACTGGTATTCCAAAGGCAAAGTTGAGTACATATGGCAGACTGTATATCCACAAAGCCTAAGCTAGTTACTATCTAGCTCTTTACAGTTTAGTTTGCTAACCCTTGGTCTAAATCCATACAAATATACACAAAGAAATAATAAATTTACTTATGTAAAATTTTTAAGTGAATTTTAAAATGTGAACTTATAGATGCCTACACCAAGTTTTTACGAGCTGTGCCAACACACTTTCTGAAAATGTGCATGTTTTCTGTTTTTTATTTAAAAATAATAATTAACAAGTAGCTATTTTCATTTTTATTTACTGATTTTAGAGAGAGAGAGGAAGGGAGAAAAAGAGAGAGAGAAACATCAATATGGTGTTCCACTCATTTATGTATTCACTGGTTGATTCTTGTATGTGCCCTGACTGACCGAAGATTGAATCCACAACCTGGGCGAATTGGGAGGATACGCTAACCAACTGAGCTACCTGGTGAGGGCTCTGTTTTTTCTTATAGAAGATAAACACATAGTAAATAATAGGAACTCATCACTGGCTGGGTTCTCATTTAAATTTTTCCTGTTTAAAACAAAATCATACGTGACATCTCTGACCATGAAAAATCTCATCCAGTCTCCTGGACACAGAGACGGTCCTCCGGAGAAGACATCTGTGGTAAAGCAGCTAATACCCTGTGCATCTGTCATCAGATCAGTAACCAGGCCTGACTGGGTCTCTCTGACGGGGACTGCCCCTGGACTGAATGAGGCATTTATCACATTGTCTCGGACAAACCAGCTGACCATCATACACAGGGGCACGAGAGCCTGTCAATTAGCTCCTGTCCATTAGCCCCTATCCAAACACTCAAACGCTCTGGCCCTCAGACTGCAATTATGTCCCCTCCAGACCCTGGAAACGTGGTCTGGCATGAGCTTCCTGTCTCTTACCGTCCCTCAGCTCCACTCGGACAAACTGTCAGTTAATTAGCTAATGTGGGCAAAAATGCATAAAGTTGAAAAATGCTCAGCTGGGCTATTATGATAATCGTCTGCTGAGCTCCCTCCTTCCAAGTCGCTCTACCCTAAAGTCAGTCCACCTCCTCGCTGTCTGTCGATAGGAAAGCTCCACAGGAGGTGACTGAGTGGTCACCCTTGATTAAGACCAGATGCATCCTCCACCCCCAGCCTCCTGTCATTGATATTATGGATTTGGTCAACTAGTGTCATAAACCAAAACGGCCAGGATCTGGATTGACTTTCCTTTTTTAAAGGAATTGGCAGCATGGCAGATCTAGGGTTCCCCCAAATTATCAAATTTTAGATGATCTTTGATTTCTTTCTTCAGCTAAATAGGCCATTTAGAAAGTAAAAAAGGCCTTTTGAAAAGATGATGTAAAAATCCTAGCATTATTTGCTCCAAGTTCACAGAGCTTTAAACCTGACATTCCTAGGGCCAAAATTCAATTCTCCATCTTTCAATTCAAGCTGCTTTGGGAGCCACGAGAAATCCCTGTTCAGAAAGCTGATCCCTGAAAGACAGAGCGATGGTTAGAGTGCCCCACCACGCTAAAGTTCCCTGCAGTTATCAAATGCCTAAAGAGGAAAGTGCCCAGGGCAGACACGTCCCTCCTGCCCCTCTCCCCTTTCTGAAAGGTATTTCTGTGGAGTGGAACTGAAAATAGCTGACCTCAATAGCCCAATTTCAGAAGAGTTAACAGCGCAATTCATTGTAACCATATTTGGGCAATACCTGCATGTTCTCTGGCGATTCTTAGAGAATAGTTAGAGCATCCTGGTTCTTCCTGCATCTCTATCATCTTTTCTATCCATCTGCATTCCTAAGACCTCATCAGTACTCACCAGGACAGCTGTTGGAGCCTCCTTGCTGGGTCCTCCCCAACCCTCGTGTGCCTGTTGACCCTAAGCTCTCCTCCTCTGCAGCCAGACAGATAATTTAAAAACACATTGTGACCATATCACTCCCAAACTAAAAATGTTTGATGGCTCTCTATTATTCACAACATATGCCCAAACTCCATAGCTTAACAATCTTGTCCTTCAAAATCATGTCCCCACTTCTCACCTTCTAACACACTATACTTGTACCATACCAGGCAGTTTCCCCCTCCTCACCTGGGACTTGGGCATGCCAGCCTCTGCACCCATGCTCACACCTTTTCCTTGCTCCTGGAATGCCCTCTCCATCTCATCCCGAAACATGAAAAGCCTTTCCTAAAAGGTCAGTCCAAATGTCACCTTCTCCAGAAAGTCTCTCATGACTTTCATGACTCACCTCTGAATTCCCAAGACGCTTTGCTAGTTATTCTCTTGATTGTGTTTTTGCTTTTTTGCTTTATATGGTGGCTATTTGTACTCTCCCCTGTGGGACCGTAGGCATCTTAAGACAGAGCTGTACCTAGTGTGTAGCATACAGTAGGTGCTGGTAACTATTAATGACTGGTGAACAAACTGCAGATTATAGGCTAACAGGAGCACACATCAGAGGAAGAGCACTGGGATGGAGGGAGAACCACAAATCATTATCCAAAAAGAATTGCCAACGAGGTCGAAAATGTAGCTGTCATCCTTACAATAGCTCGCAAGGCTTGCACTAAGCATTATCACATTTACTCATCACACCCACTCTGTAATACAGGCACCGTTATCAACATTTTTTAGACGACAAACCGAGGCTTGGAGAGAGCAAATGCATCGTTACAGCCACTGTCCTCCTTGTCGGTCTTTGAATACACTCCCACACACTCCCACCTCAGAGCCTTTACAGTTGCTCTACACTCTGCTCGAAACATTCTTCCCCTACATATAAGCAGGACTTGCTTCCTCCCTTCTTGTGGGTCTCTGTTCAAACATCACCCTACCAATGAGGTCTTTTATCCACCTTATATAAAGTGGCAAATAACACCTGTGGTGGTCCAGCTCCCTCTTATCTGCTTTGTCTCCATAGCACTTACCTGTCATACTACATATGTTCTTTGTATATTTTCAATCTCCTCCCACTAGATTGATTATGAGTCCCATGGTCATACAGCTGGTCAGGGGCAAATCCCAGGCTCAAACCCAGACTCTGACTCCAAAGCCAGATGACAACATTATTGCCACTCGAGACAAACAGAACGGGTTTTGTCAACATGGCCGCCATAGGTAGATCCCTTTGATAATGTGAACGCTTAAGGGAGGCTGATTCCATTTGAATATAAGTACCATCAAGCTATTAGCTAGTGTTCTCACTGCCTTTTAAGAACCAGATAAGCCTTGTCAAACCCATATTTCAAATTCTCCCACAAAATTCCCAGATTATTGAAAATGCTCAGGACAATAATATAGTCCTAGTCCCCTCTGTCTCTGACTCCATGCTTCCACTATCTGAATTCAGCTTACAGATTACCTCCCTGCTCACGTGTAGTCCCTGTCCTGCACCCAGTCCTCAGCCTTTTCTGTAACTACCATATACATGACAAAAATAATCACTGACCAGAAGGCTTTGCTACCAAACTTGACTGAAGATTCAGTCTGGGACAGAGGGGACTTAGCATAACCACCGAATACCTCCCAAATTTAGTATTAGACAGTCCTGTTCTTAAAGCCTTTCTGCTCCTATGCCCTATTATTTTACTTTCCTTCTTCTGCTGCTTCTTTCTCCGCAGCCCCCTCTTCCTGGCTCCCAAATCCTCAAAGGCAAAAACGAACCAACAAAACACCATTATCTTCTCCAAACCATTTAGCTCAGTCCTGCCCCTCGAGTTAGCTTCTTTAGCCTCTCCCTTTTATATAGCCAAGGATTTGGTCAAAGTGGTTGGGTCACTGGATTAGATTTTTCCCATCCTTTGTCTGTTTTTCAGGAACGGGGGTGGGGGTTAGTTTGGATGGGCCAGATTACCTCTCAAGGCAGTGAGTGCCTCATCCTTGGAAATACACGAGCAGAGGGTGGACTGATATCTGACTAAAACACGTGGAGATTTGTGTTTAAACATGAATGAAGAAGATGGTGAAGATCCTTCAACCTTCAGAAGCTATGATTCTGTAACAATTCAGGTACAGTTGCCTTTTCTGAGCACCATGAAAAACCATGGGGCTTTTCCAATTGCATATAACAGAAACATAGTGCAAACTGGCTTTGTTTGTTTGTTTGTTTAAGAGGAGAATTTATTGGCTTATGTAAATGAAAAGTCCGGCAGCTGAACCCAGGAGCTCAAAAAAAGTCTCCAGGTATATATCTTCTCCATTTCCTGGCACTACTGAACTAGTGTTGACTTCTGTCTCAGGTGAGCTTTCCCCAAGTTACAAAAACAGCCACCAAACAACTCCAAGTCCACATTGTTCAGATTTACTCTCCCTGCTCCCAGCCCCCGAAAAGAAGAGAGGCCCTCTGTCCCAGTTATTCCACAAGAAGGCTTTCATTGCCCGACTTGGGTGAAATGTCCATCACTCAACCACTGTGATAACTGGGCCAGGCCAGTGTCTCAATGCCCATCTCTGGAATTTGAGGGTAGGACAGGCCCACTTGTACCACATGGACCAAAATGGAGGAGGGATATTCCCCATCGAAAAACTGAGAGACTGTAACTGAAAGAGAGAATTCCAGGCAGGTAAAAACAACAGATGTCCACAACAACGGCCAAGCCCCATCAACTTAGGGAAGGAGACAGTCCAGTCAGTAGAGGAACTTGGTCAGATTGGACCAAATCATTGACCCATGCCACCCTGGCCTCCAAAAAAGTACTCAGCACGGGGTAAAAAAGAGAGAGAGAAAGAGAGAGATTCCATCGTATGCTTATCAAATTAGCAAGAACTTATTTAAATGTTAATACTTAGTGCTATGCCATAGGACTGGTACATCACTCTCAGGGTGATGGAGTATAATTGGCACAAGCTTTCTGGAAAGCATTTTGGCAGTACATATCAAGATTCTTAAAAATACTTTGATCCTCGCCCTGGCCAGGTAGTCAGTTGGTTGGAGCATTGTCCTGCACACCAAAAAAAAAGGTTGCAGGTTTGACCCCCAGTCAGGGCACATACCTAGGTTGTGGGTTTGATTCCCAGTCGGGGCACGGACGGAGGCAACCAATCAATGTTTCTCTCGATGTTTCACATCAATGTTTCTTTCTCCTTCTCCCTTTGTCTCTCCCTAAAATCAGTAAATATATCCTCGGGTGAGGATTAATATATATATAATCTTCAGAGGATATATATATTCTCTGACTCAGTAATTTCACTTCCAGAAAACTTGTAAAAGAATAATGCGAAATATATAAATATATATGCACAAAGATTTTCATCACAACATCTTTATAATAGCAAAACCAAGGATGAATGAATGAATTTATATGTCCAAGGGTAAATGCTTAGTAAAATATAATATGGTAATTCAATGTAGTAGAAAGTTACGCAGCCATTAAAAAATTTTAATGTTTTAAATGATATGGATAGTTCTTATGGTTTTGTAGAATTAGAAAGCAAGATACAGCCCTGGCTGGTGTAGCTCAGTGGATTAAGCACGGACCTGCGAACCAAAGGATCGCGGTTCAATTCCCAGTTAGGGCGCATGCCTGGGTTGCAGGCCACTTCCCAGCAGGGGACTCACGAAAGGCAACCATACATTGGTGTTTCTCTCCCTCTCTCCTTCCCTTCCCCTCTAAAGATAAATAAATAAAATCTTTAAAAAAAAAGCAAGATACAAAATTGTCTATGCAGTATATTAACCATGTACAAGAAAACCACGTATGTCCAGAAATTAAAAAAAGAAAATATATAAAATTAAGTGTTTATCTCTAAATGATGCTATATATATAAAATACACATTTTATATATTTTTTACTTGCTTGTATTTTTTACAATGCACAAATATTAAACATTTTTTTGAAAGTTACCACTTCTGAGTTCTCAAGAATTTGGCCACTGCCTCACCATGTCAGTCTTCCTCACCATGTCAGTCTGTCTCATCATGTCAGTCTGCCTCACCATGTCAGTCTGCCTCAGCCATTTGAATACCTGGGGAGAAACACTTGGTGGGTAACGGATAAAGGTTAGCAACATTTTTTTCTGACTTACAAGTTTTCCCCAATCATCCATAGAAAGTTTTTCTTGTAATTGCCAGTTCTCCCTTAGAAATAATCCATCACTTTATCACATGATGCCTCTTTTTTTCCCCTAAGTAAAACAAAACCTGGAAACACAGCATAAACTTGTGCTGAACCCTGATATGAAAATGAATAGGCACTGGGCTTCCAGCTGCCAGTGAAGAAGAGCCAGTGCCAAAGGGATGCTCAAGCTGACAGATGCCAGAGATTGAAGTAGAAGTACCCTCGGTTCAGGCCTAAAAGGCCTGCAAGAATTCCAGCCTGCCACCTTTGGGTTCTATGGACACATTCTGCCTAGAGCCCCCTCAGATGACGAGCTCACCCTCACTGCAGGCAATGGCCGATCGCCAATGATCGCTGGCTAGTGAGACAGAAAACAAGATTATGCTTCTATGACAACACAAATGACACCACCTCCAGGAAGCTTTCCCTGCCTGCTTCCCTGAATCTACCTCTAGGTTGCATTTCTCCCCCAAGGAGCCATGGCCCTGGTGCTTTCCCTGTTCCTCTTAGAGCAAATGTTACCCTTGATGATGTGGCAGCTGGTACTGTGAGAAGTCATCACATAGACTTTTGTTCGCATCCTGGTTCTGCCTCTCAATTCCTGAGCCTCAGTTTCCTCAGCTGTAAAATGGATACAGTAACCTCAGCAGTACAGAGCACTGCCCCAATCCTGGGACTTTCTTTGGAAGCAATCTGACAACCCAATCCTCAAGCTCCTATGACATGATTGTGCCCAAAGAAACCATCTGGCAGCCCAGAGCCACAAAAGAACAGTCACTAGGCCCAGCCCAGGGGTGGCACCCTCCACCTCCACCTCCCCACCCAGACCTCCAGCCAACCGCAGCCAGGGAACAGACAGCCAGCAGTGCCTAATGATACCCCTCCCATCTTCTGGACAGAGTAATTGCCAGGTGGGACGACAAGACCCCAATTATTGAGGGTCTGTCCAGAAGTGTGGTCACAGGCATGTCCAAAACTGAACTCAGCTTCCCCTCAAATGTGTTACTCTTCCCCACCCCCTGTCTCATCCAGAAGGTAGCACCACCCAGGGACCCAAGCTGAAAATCAGGATGCAGTCCTCACACCTCCTTCTCATTTATGTGTCCCATTCAATCCATCACCAAGTCCTGTCATTTCTACCTGTCAAATCCATCCATTTCTTTCCATTCCAAGGCTGCTGCTGCAGTCCGCACCACTTATCCTCCCCTTCGCAGGTCTCCTTGCCTCCACCCCACCCCACAGGGAGCCTATCTCCCGCTGCAGCTGCTGAAAATCCCTCAATAGTTCTCAGTAGGAAAACCAGCCTGTCACTTAAGCACCCTCACCTTGCCCCAGTCTGGCCCCGGCTTCCCTTTCTAACCTCATCTCTCTCTACTCTCTGCCTCACACCTTGTAGTTTCCCCCAAATTCACTGTCCTGTTTCTCACCTGTTTGTTTTTTCATGTTGTTCCCTGTCAGTAACATCCTTCTCTTCCTCTTTCCCACTGACTAGCTCCTACCCCTATTTTAAGACTTAGCTCAGATTTCCTCTCTTCCAGAGACTTTTTGTTCCCCATTTCTGACACGCACCAAACTAGTCTAAATGCTCTTCTCATTGCTGCCACTTACTGAGCACTGTTCCAAGTTATCTTTGATGGCTTAACCCATTTAATCCTCACAACAGACCCGGTGCCTAGGTTCTCTCATTCTTGTTGTACAGCTAAGAAACCTGAGCCTTGGAGACATTAAAGGCCAAATTTAGCAGCGCTGAAACCCAGGTCTATGTATTTTTCTTAAAAGAGTTTATTTATTTCTAGATAGAGGGGAAGGGAGAGAGGGAGAGAAGCGTCCACTGGCTGCCCCTTGCACGCCTCCAACTGGGGACCTGGCTCATAACCCAGGCATGTGCCTTGATGGGGAGTCAAACTGGTGACCTCTCAGTTCACAGGCCAGTGCTCAATCCACTGAGCCACACCAGCCAGGGCTTGGTTTTTTGTTTTTGTTTTTTTTTTTTTAAATAAAAAGAGTTGTGCTCTGGCCAGCTAGCTCAGTTGGTTGGAGCATCGTCCCAATACACCAAGGTTGTGGTTCAATCTCCTGTCAGGACACATACAAAAATCAACCAATGAATGCATAAGTAAAGTGCAACAACAACTGGATACTTGTCTCTCTGTTCACCACCTGCCAATATAAAAATTAAAAAAAATATGTATGAGTTGTATTGTCCTTTTCTGACTATAAAATACCAAGGAAAAAAAGCAAACATCTCTCATTTTTGTCAATTCGGTGAATATCCTTGGTCTAGCATGCAGTAAGCACTCAATAAATACCATCTCTCCATGCCTATGTGCTGGTTTAATCAGCGTTTAAACTGGAGCCCCTGGAAGTGCATGGAGCAGCCCCACTTCTCCATGTCCTGTACCCCTCCAGGCTCTCAGGCCTCTGGGATGTAACTCTACTTTAGAATCCCTGCTATACGAGGGCAGGGATGGGTCGAATTCCTTCAAGTGCCCAAACAAGGTCTGCACAGAGAGACCAGACAAGGCACCCAACCGAGCTCAGCCTTGAGGAGGCCCCTCCTGGGCCTTGGGATTCCGCTTCTCCGCCATCCCACTGCTCTCCAGCCACAAACCTTCAGATCTCTACCAAAATCTCAGGCCTGGTCCTCGTGACCAG
>PVKM010014201.1:0-29327 GCA_004027735.1 Carollia perspicillata
TAATTTTTGATAACAAAATTTTCTTTGGTAGAGGAATTTAAACTTTTCCTTTCCTCTTAAAATTATAGTTGGAGGTGAAAACTATGTGTGGAAACACACCGACACCAAATCCCTTTACCCTGCAGATTCCTGAAGGTCATCAGGAACTGGCCTCCTGATGAGACTTATTTAGTTATGTTCAATTCTCATGTTGCGTACAGATTTGAGAGTGCCAGGAAAGATCCTAAGATGCTTTCTATACAAAGACTTGTTGAAATATTCTCATTTTCTGAAATTCAAGATAGGCAGACCCATTCTCTAGTCCTTTAAATTACCTTAATCCAAAAAACCTGCTCTTCTCTCCCAGGCTTTGTCCATAGAATTTGACATCTTAACTATTTCTCATAGAGCATGCTGAATGTTATAAAATCATCATAATTTTCAATAGTTAAATGGTATGTAATGTATTTCAAATGGCAAGTTTACATATTATGTTGTTTACTTTTGACACTGAACTTTTTCATAAGAAATAACTCCAGACACTTTATGTCTCACATGGAAAGCATTTGCTTCTGCCTCTAAACTTAATTGCTCTCAAAACCTGGAATCTGAAGCATATTTACATTTCTGTGTCTCAATAAATTTTTCTATTTGCCTTAAAATTATAATCTATTTTATGCAATACATATTTTGTCTTCATGGCTTGTGCCTATAAATAAAAAATCTAAAGTTGTGCCTTTGTACATGTTATTAATCTCACTATAACTGTTAACTATATTAATAATCATAATAACAACATTTATAGTGTACTCTCCACATCACCTGGAGCTAATCTAAATGAACTGAATGATTTTATAAGTTCCTGTGTTTTATGAGGACTTGTAATGAATTTTGGATAAAACATATGCAATCACTATATATATCTAAGAAAAGTTTGATTATTATTAATTACTAAACTGTTTATAAAAATAAATGGTGAGAGGTTTTGATAGCGAGCTATCACTGTGGGAGATATTAGTTCACAAATATTTACTTAATGAATGAAAACTGTGTTGTGTTATGATGCTGAAAGGCTGGTGGATGGATAGGATATGATGCCTTCAATCTAGACAAACTTATTCCAGTGAGGAAGGACGTGCCAAGGAAATCTCCCCAGATATGTAGCTGAAAATGCCATATAATTTTGTTAAGCTATTCCAATATTATTAAAACATGTATGTGTGTGTACATCTATATGTACACATAAATACACATTCATAATTTAATTAAATACATTGGATGTATATTCAAATAACAATATTTTTACTGAATTGTTGACAATGTTTCTCTTATGATTGTAAAACATTACATTTAAATTTTTCCTTTCTGACTCATTTGAAATTTTCAGCATTTAAATATAATTTTTAAAGTTTTATAAGTATCTACTCCATATATAATGATGTATGTTTAACATAAAGTTTTTTATTTTTCTTATATTAATAATTCACCAAGTATGAGGAGAGCTTACCATAGTAAGAGGAAAGGAATCAGAGTCGTTGCACAGGAGATCATCTCAAAGAAATTGGGGCCATGCAGTGAGAAGCAACCTGACCTCTGGCACCATCCATTTACTGCATTGCTTTTCTTTCTCATCAGACCATAAGCAAATTAGCAGTGAATGAATAATACATAAAATTTCCCCCTCATTTTTCCTCAGTGATGAGTTGTTTGAGCCATCAATACTGACAGCAGTTGATGGGTGCAGATACATTGAGAGATTTACCCTCAGAGACTGATGTTGCCTTCGAATTACTAATAAGAACTCACCAATTAATGACTGCAAGAGTCCACTTTCACAGGTGTGTTGTGCTGAAATGTCTAATCAGAGCCAAAATCATCATCACCAGAATGACTGGCCCTGTCAAATGTCTTTTTTAAAAAAGCACTTAAATTCCACTGGGAGCCATTGACACAATCCTCTATGGTTCTGACTTTGTCCCTGGCCATCAAAAAGATGCCTATGTAAAAAGCACCAGTTAGGTAATATTACTTAGCCAGATACTTTCACACAGATCATTCCATTTCATCTTTCCCCCAGTTACAGGTGAGCAAAGTAAGTGCTGAGACTCAACATATCAGCATGAAGCCCCCATGGCATTCAGGGTTATACTTTAAATGTCACTTTTTTAGTAAGTCCTTCCTGAGCTATCTTGCCTAAAATTTTTAACACATATCCCCCAAAACTTCTTAACCCCTCTCACTGTTTAGTACTTATCACTAGCATACACTATATGTTATACATGTAATTTGTTTATCATCTATCTCCATCCACAGCATGACAGCAGGAGTTCTATGTTTTGCTTATGACTGCCATCCTAATATCTGAAGAGGACCTGGCACATAGTAGATGCTTAATGAACACGTGTGAATGGCTGAACGAGTAAATGAGTCAGTATCTAGTCAATAGCAAAGTAAGGATTTGAAGCCAGGACACTTAAAGTGCTCTTTTACTACCACAAACTATGACATTTTAATCCTGTGCATGACAAAAATGTCCCCAATGTTTCATTAACTTAAACTCTTCAAGAGAACAAAGTTGTCTTTTCTTTTAGTTCTTCTGAATTAAGTAGGAAATGGGGGTAGCTAACATGCTCCCTTGTGACCATTCACTTCTCTGATATTGAAGATATTTTTGCTGAATGACCTCTGTGTAATAAGCACATGTTGAGAAATGCCTCTCTCATCTGTGGCATCAGTATATATGTGTTATTGCATAACACCTAGACCTTTGAAAGTTCTTTGTGATGCCTTCTTGCAGGATGAAGGGAAGGAGGTAAAAGCCTGTGTATTTGTGCCTAACTTAGAGAACAGGGGTCTTCTCTGGATCCCTCCATCAAAAGAAACAATACTTTGTCTCTCTCACAGAGGCTCACAGAATGTTGGAAGTTAAAGCATGGAAACCTTTAAAATTATAATTAAGTTCACTAACCCTATTTATAGCTCTATGCTCATTTTCTGGAAGGGAAGTAATCTATCTCCTCACTTTAATTTTCAGATATGACAGTAACCCCCATCTTTGCAAAGACAAAGATGAGAAATAGCAGAGTAGTTATAAAGTCAGGATAAACAACCACTGCCTTGGGGTTAAATGGTGAGAAAAAAGCAGTGAGAATTTTTTTTCTATGAGGAGCATAAGGTATTATCTTATTTGTAAGTAAATTTAAAGATGCAATGTAATTCTGCTATATATTTCTTCTCATTATAAAAAAATGAATGTCACTTTGCATGACAGATTTTTATGGCAAGAATTTCCATGGCAGGATTTTCTTCATCAAAAAGAAATCAATCAACAAGCAAGCATGGAATGACCATTTGTTAATAGGGTAAATGCAAGTTCCAGCCAAGACGGAAGAATTGGCAGAAATACTTGGTTTTCTCACACAACCAAAAGAAGGATAACAACAAATTTAAAAGCAAAGAACTGCCAGAAAATCATTCCCACAGAAGTCCAACAACAAAGGAGTTAAAGAAACATTCATCCAGAGAGGTAGGAGGGGCAGAGCCAGGCAGCAGGGGCAGAAATGAATGATGGCAAGGCGGTGGCTGGAGGACCAGGTGAGTGATCCTACATTAACCTTCACACAAGCTGGGAAGAACAAGGGAGTGAGACAGAACTCGAAACCCAGGGTTTCGGTGAGGGTAACTAAACCCAAAACCCCTGCCTGTGAAATTCTTTGGGGTTTCAGCAGAGGGAGAAACTCCCAGCCTCACAGGAGAGTTCCTTGGAGAGGCCCACAGGGTCCTAAAATGTACACAAACCCATGCACCTGGGCATCAGCACCTGAAAGGGCACAATCCACTTGTGAGAAGTGATCAAAGTGAGAGAAAGTGGGATGAGAGCTGAGCAAGCAGCATTGTTCTCTCTCTGACCACTCTCCCACAGACAGCACCACACCACAGCAAAGAGGGTTTCCCCACCCTGGCGAATACCTAAGGCTCCACCCCTTACATCCTAAGATGTGCACAAAGACAAAGAAATATGCCCCAAATGAAAACACAGATCCAGAAAAAGAACTATGTGATGAGGAGATAGACAACCTATCTGATACAGAGTTCAAACCACTGGTAATCAATATGCTCACAGAATTGATTGGCTTGGTCACAAAATGAAGGAAGAAATGAAGGCTACACAAAGTGAAATAAATAAAAATATATAGGGAGCCAACAGTGAGGGAGGGAATCTGGGACTCGAATCAATGATTTGGAACAAAAGGAAGAAATAAGCATCCAACTGGAGCACAGGGAAAAAATGAGAACGTAAAAAAATGAGGAGAGGCTCAGGGACCTCTGGCACAACTTTAAGCATTCCAATGTCAAAATCATGGGCATGCTGGAAGAAGAAGAGGAAGAACAAGATACTTAAAACTTATTTGAACAAATAATAAAGGAAAACTTCCCCAATCTGGCAAAGAAAATAGACTTCCAGGAAGTCCAGGAATCCTAGAAAGTTCCAAAGAAATTGGACCCAAGGAGGAACACACCAAGACACATCATAATTAAGTCACCCAAGATTAAAGATAAGGAGAGGATCTTAAAAGCAGCAAGAGACAAGGAGACAGTTACCTATAAAGGAGTTCTCATGAGACTATCAGCTGATTTCTCAAAAGAAACCTTGGAGGCAAGAAGGGGCAGGAAAGAAGTATTTGAAGTCATGAAAGGCAAAGACCTCATCCAAGATCATTCCATCCAGTAAAGCTATCATTTAGAATGGAAGGGCAGATAAAGTGCTTCCCAGATAAGGTGAAGGTAAAGGGATTAACTACCACCAAGCCCTGATGACATGAATGTTAAAGGGACTTATCTAAGAATAAGAAGAAGATAACAAATGAGAACAAATTCACAACTATCAACAACTGAACCTAAAAAACAGAGTTTATTTTTGTGTAGAGTGTAAGTTTGTGGTCAAGTTTTATTTTGTTGTATGTAGCTGTCCACCTCTTCCAACACCATTTGTTGAAGAGGGTACTTTTACTTCATTTTATGCTTCTGCCCCCTTTGTTGAATTTTAATCAACCTTAGAGACTTGGGTTTATTTCTAGACTCTCTGAGTATAGGTAGTCTTGAAATAAATTGATCCATTCGATCTATGTGTTTGTTCTTATGTCAGTATCAAACTCTTTTGATTACTGTGCCCTTGTAATATAGTTTGATGTCAGGCATCATGAATTTTCCTACTTTTTTCTTCTCTTTCAAGATTGCTATGGCTATTTGGGGTCATTTATAGTTCCATATAAATTTATGAAATGTTTTTTCTATATCTGTGAAATATGTCATTGGTATTTTAATGGGGAAACCATTGAATTTATAAATTGCTTTGGATAGTGTGGACATTTTGACAATGTTAATTCTTCCAATCCATGAATATGGTACATGTTTCTATTTGTTTCTGTCTTCTTTAATTCCTTTCTTCAGTGTTGTGTAGTTTTCTGAACATAGGTCCCTTACTTCCTTGGTTAGGTTTATTTTTAGGTACTTTATTTTTCTTGTTGCCATAGCAAACGAGTTTTTTTTCCTGGTTTCTGTTTAACATTTCATTGTTGGTGTATAAAAACGCCTTTGATTTCTGAATATTGACTTTGTATTCTGCTGTTTTGTATGATTCACTTATTAGATTAAGTATTTTTTGGTGGAGTGTAGAGGATTTTCCATGTACACTATCATGTCATCTGCAAACAGTGACAGGTTTACTTCCTCCTTTCCAATTTGGAAGCCTTTTAATTCTTTTTCTTGTCTGATCACTGAGGATAGGACTTCCAATACTATGTTGAATAGAAGTGGTGAAAACAGACACACTTGTCTTGTTCCTGATCTTAGTGGGAAAACATTGAGTTTTTACCCACTGAGTATGATGTTGTCTGTAGGTTTTTCATATATGACCTTTATTATGTTGGGGAGTGCTCCCTCTACTCCCACTTTGCTGAGTGTTTGTAACATAAATGGATGCTGTACCTTATCAAATACTATTTCTGCATCTATTGATATGATCATGTGATTTTTATCTTTTCTTTTGTTTATGTGATGTATTGCATTTATTGATTTGTGAATATTGTACCATCCTTACATTCCTTGGATGTATCCCACTTGGTCATGGTGTATGATCTTTTTAACATTTTGTTGGATATGGTTTGCCAATATTTTGTTCAGGATCTTAGCATCTATGTTCATCAGCAATATTAGTCTGTAGTTTTCTTTGTTTGTTGGGTTTTTATCTAGTTTTGAGATTAGAATGATGCTGACTTCATAAAAAGAGTTTGGGATTCTCTCTTGTTGGAATTTTTAGAATTGTCTGTAAAGTATAGGCATTTGCTCTTACTTAAATATTTTGTAAAATTCTCCCATGAAAGCATCTGCTCCAGGGCTTTTGTGCAATGGAAGTTTTTTGATTACTGATTTGATTTCACCAGCTGTTATCAATGTCTTCAGGCTTTTACTGCTCTCATTCAGTTTTGTAATGTTATATATTTTCTAGAAATTTGTCCATTTCCCCCAGGTTTTCAAATTTCTTGACATATAGTTGTTCATAGTAATTTCTTAAAATCCTTTGAATTTCTATAATATCACTTGTAATCTCTCCTCTTTCATTTTTTATTTTGATTATTTGGATCCTCTGTCTTTTTTCTTGTTGGGTCTGCTTAAAGACTTGTGCATTTTGTATGTCTTTTCAAAGAATGAGCTCCTGAAAATTATTGATCTTGTGGATTTTTCTTTTAGTCTCTACATCATTTGATTCTGCCCTGATCTTCATTATTTCATTCCTTCTTCTCACTCTGAGCTTTCTTTTTTGTTGTTCCTCCAGTTCTTGTAGATGTAGGGTTAAGTTGTTTATCTGAAATGTTTCTATCTTTTTTAGGTAGTCCTGTATTACTATGAACTTCCTTCTAGGGACTGCCTTCTCTTTGTCCCATAAGTTTTGGCCTGTTGTGTGTTCTTTTTCATTTGTTGCCAGAAACTTTTTAATTTCTTCCTTGATCTCATTATTAACTCATTCATTATTTATTAGTATGCAATTCAATCTCCAAGAATTTGAGTGTTTGAGTTTTTTCCTTGAGGTTTGTTTCTTTTTTGAGGCCCTTGTTGTCTGAGAAAATGCTTGACATGGTTCCAATTTTCTTGAGTTTGTTGATGCTTGTTTTATGTCCTATCATGTGATCTATCTTTGAAAATTCTTCCATGCGAATTTCAAAACATTGTATATTTTGCTTCTTTGGGACGAAAGGCCCTCTATATATATATATGTTAAGTTCATTTGATTTAGTAGGTTGTTTAGTTCCTCAATATTCTTGTTGATATTTTCTTTGGAAGATCTATCCATTTTTGACAATGAGTTCTTAAAATCCTTTACTATAATTGTCTTGTCGTCTATATCTTTCTTGAAGTCCTCCAAGATTTTTCTCATATATTTGGTTGTTCCTCTGTTGGGTGAGTATATGTTTACAATATTTATGTCTTCTTGATGGATTCTTCCCTTGAGTATTATGAAATGTCGCTCTGGGTCTTTTTTTATGGCCTTTGTTTTGAAATCCATTTTGTCTGATATAAGTATTGCTATCTTGTTTTTTTTTTTTCCCTGTCAATTTGCTTGGAGTGATTTTTTCCAATCCTTCACTTTCAGTCTGTGTAGGTCTTTTGTTCTGAGGTGGGTGTCTTGTTGCAGCATATGTGTGGGTCATGTTTCCTTTTCCATTCTGCTCCCCTATGTCTTTTGCTTGGAACATTTAATCTATTTACATTTAAAGTTATTATTGATAGGTACTTATTCATTGCCATTTTACTTCCTTTGTAGCTGTGTTCCCCTCCCTTTCCTTGTTTTTCTTATTCTTAAAACAGTGCCTTTAGCATATCTTGCAATGCTAGTTTGATGGAGGTGTATTCTTTTAGCCTTCTTTTGTCTGGGAAGCTCCTTTTATTGCCTTCCGTTTTCATTGAGAGCCTTACTGTGTAGAACAGTCTTGGTTGCAGGCCCCTGCTTTTCATTACTTGGAATATTTCTTGACATTTCCTTTTGGCTTGTAGTGTTTCTATGGAGAAGTTATTTGCTAGCCTTTTTGGGCCTCCCTTGTATGTTACTTCCTGTTTCTCCCTTGGTGACTTTAAGATCATCAGTCTGCTGTTATGTTTTTATTGTGATAAGAACAGAGAACAATACAAATTTGAACAAATTGTTAAATGTACAATACTGTGTGGTTAACTCTAAGCACAACATAGGCCAGTAGATTTCTAGGACTTAATCATTGTGCATAACTGAAATTTTACCCCCTTGAGTAGACATTCCCATTCCTCCCCTCCAGCCCCTGGAAAGTACCACTCTTCTCTCTATTTCTATATGTTTGACTATTTTAGATTCTTTATCTAAGTGGGATCATGCAGTATTTGTCTTTCTGTGACTGGTTTAATTCATATAACATAATGTCCTCTGTGTCCCTCCATGGTGTCACAAATGGCAGGATAGCCTTCATTTTAAGGCTGAATAATATAGCATTGTATGTGCATGCCCAATTTTCTTTACCCGTTTATCCACTGATAGACATTTAGGTTGTTGCCACATCTGGATTACTGTGAATAATACTTCAATGAACATGGTAGTAAAAATATCTCTTTGATATCTTGATTACACTTGTTTTGGATAAATACCCAGAGAGGGATTACTGGATGGTAATTCTGTTTTTAAATTTTAGGTGATCTCCACATGTTTCAATAATGGCTGCACCATTTTATATTTTCATAATTGGTGATAAGCGTTCCAATTTCTGCACATCTTCACCAGCACCTGCTATCTTTTGATTGTTTGATGAAGCCATCCTAACAGATGTGGGTTGGTATCTCGTTGTATTTGGTCTGCAATATTCCTGATTAGAGATGTTGAGTAACTTTTCATATGCCTGTTGGCCATCTGTATGTCTTCTTTGGAGAAAAAGTTTAAGTTCTTTGCCTACTTTTTTATTAAGTTAAAAGAAATTTATTGTACTTTTTTGGTAATCATTTATCCCTCTTATACTCCCCTCCCCGTGGCAATCACCAGTGTTGTCCATGTCCATGAGTCCCTTTTCCTTTTTGCTCGATTCTTCCATTTCCAAACCCTGAAAGCTATTCATTGCATTGATTTCTATCTATGAGTCTGTCTTTATTTTGCTTGTTAGTTCAGTTCATTCATTGGGTTTCACATATGAGTGAAATATGGTATTCGTCTTTCTCTAACTGGCTTATTTCACTTAGCATAATGTACTCCAGGTCTATCCACGCTGTCATAACAGGTAAAACTTTCTTCTTTTTTAAGACTTTGTAGTATTCTGTTGTGTAAAAGTCCCATTGCTATTTTATTCACTTATCTGTTGATGGGCTGTTTCCATATCTTGGCAATTGTAAATAATCCTGCAATGTTCACTAGAGTTCTTATGTTCTTTTTAACTAGTGTTTTTAGTTCCTTTGGATGTATTCCCAGAAGTGGGATCACTGGGTCAAAAGGCAGATCCATTGTTAATTTTCTGAGATATCTCCATACTGCTTTCCACAGTGGCTGTACCAATTTGCCTATCCACCAACAGTGCAAAATTGTTCCCCTTTCTCCATATCCTTGCCAGTACTTGTTGTTTGTTGATTTATTGATGATAGCCATTCTGATTGGTGTGAAATGATATTTCATTATGGTTTTAATTTGCAGTTCTCTGATGATTAGTGACATAGAGCATCTTTTCATATGTCTATTGGTTATTCATATGTTTGTTTTGTAGAAATGTCTATTCGTGTCCTTTGCCCATTTTTAATTGGATTAGTATTATTATTTTTTGGTGTTGAGTTTTATAAGTCCTTTAGAAATGTGAATATTAACCTCTTATCTGTTATACCAGTGAATATGTTCTCCTATTCTGTGGGGTGTCTTTTTATTTTGTTGATGGCTTTCTTTGCTGTGCAAAAAATATTTAGTTTGGTGTAGTCCCATTTGTTTATTTTTCCTTTGTTTTCCTTGCCTGGGAGATATATCAGATACAATATTGCTAAAATGGTCTGACATTTTACTGCCTATATTTTCTTCTAGAGGTTTTATGGTTTCAAGTCTAACATTTAAGTATTTAAGCTATTATGCATTTATTCTTGTGTGTGGTGTAAGAAAGCAATCTGGTTTCTTTTTTCTTTTCTTTTTTTGTATATATTCACTTTTCCCAGCACCACTTACTGAATAGACTACCTTTAATGCATTGCATGTGCTTGTTTCCTCTGTTGAATATTAATTGATTATAAAGGTGTGAGTTTATTTCTGGGCTCTCTCTTCTGTTCCATTGATCAATGTGTCTGTTTTTATGCCATACCATCCCATTTTGGTTACTGTGGCCTTATAGTGTAATTTGATATTAGGTAGTGTGATCCCTTCAGATTTGCTCTTTCTCAGGATTGCTGTTGCTATGTGGGGCCTTTTCTGATTCCATATAAATTTTTATTCTAGTTTTGTGAAATACATCATTGGAAACTTGCTAGGATTGCAATGAATCTATACATTGTTTTGAGTAGCTTGGGAACTTTGATGTTGTTAATTTTTCCTATCCATGCACACAGTATATGGTTTCGCTTATTTGTATCTACCTCAGTTCATTTCTTCAGTGTCTTATAATTTTCTGAGTACAGGTATTTCATATTCTTGGTTAGATTTATTCTTAGGTGGTTTAAAATCTTTTTGAAGCACGTGAATGAAATTGTTTTCTCAATTTCCCTTTCTGTTATTTCACTATTGGCATATAAAAATGCAACTAATTTCTGGATATTAATCTTACACCCTGCTACTTTGCTGAATTTGTTTATCATTTCTAGTAGTTTCTTGGTAGAATCTTTCAGGTTCTCTATGTATAGAATCATGTCATCTGAAAATAAAGCCAGTTTTACTTCTTCCTTTCCCATTTGGATGCATTTTATTTCTTCATGTCTTATTGCTGTGGCTGGACTTCCAGTACTATGTTGAATAAGAGAGGTAAAAGTAGACATCCCTGTTTTGTTCCTGAACTTAGGGGAAAGATGTGTAGTTTTCCCAGTTGTGTATCATGCTGGCCGTGGGTTTGTCATATATTACCTTTATTATATTTAGGTATATTTTCTCTATTCCTACTTTTCTCAGAATTTTATCATAAATGAGTGCTGAATTTTATCAAATGATTTTCTGCATCTATTGATATGACCACGTGGTTTTTATCCTTAATTTTGTTTATGTATAGCATTTATTGATTTGTGAATGTTGTACCAACCTTACATTCCAGGAATAAATTTCATTTGATCATGGTGTATTATCTTTTTGATGTATAGCTGTCTTTAGTTTGCTAATATTTTGTTGAGGATTTTAGCATCTATGTTCATCAAAGACACTGGTCTATAATTTTATTTTGTTGTGGTGTCTTTGTATAGTTTTGGATTTATGATAATGCTGGCCTAGTAAAATGAGTTTGGGAGTCTTCCCTTATTTTTGAATCTTTTGAAATAGTTTGAGAAGGAGATATGTTAGTTATTCTCAAAACGTTTGGTAACATTCACTTGTGATGTCATTAGGTCCTGAGCTTTTGTTTATTGGGAGTTTATTATTATTATTATTATTATTACTGCTTCAATTTCACTAGGTGTAACCTGTCTATTCAGATTTTATGATTATTCCTGATTTAATTTTGGAATATTGTAGATTTCTATGAATTTATCCATTTCATTCAGGTTGTCCCGTTTGTTGGCATATAGTTATTAATAATATTGTCTTACAATCCTTTGCATTTCTTTGGTGTCAGTTGTTATTTCTCCTCTTTCATATCTGCTTTTATTTATTTGGGTCCTTTCTCTTTTTCCTAGCTGATTCAGTTAAAGGTTTGTCAGTCTTCTTTATCTTTTCAAAGAAAAATCTCTTCATTGATATTTGTATCATTTTTAGACTCTCACTTATGTCTGCTCTTATCTTTATTATTTCTTTACTTTTACTCACTTTGGGCTTTGTTTATGTTCTTTTTCAAGTTTCTTTAAGTATAATGTTAGGTTGTTTATTTGAGTTTTTCATGTTTCTTATTTTTAAAATTACTGTACTGCTGTTTAATTACAGTTGCATGAATTTCCCCACCTCGTCTCCTTCTAACCCCAACCAAACCCACCTCTCTTAATGCTATGTATTCATCATAAGATTGCTTTCCCTTTGCCCCACTGATTTTGGGTTGTCGTGTTCTCATTTTCATTTCAAGGTATCTTTTCATTTCTTCCTTGATCTCATTGTTTACCCATTCATTATTTAATAACATGTTATTTAGCTTCCATGTCTTTGTGTCTTTTTCAGTGTGCTTGTGATTGATTTCTAGTTTCATAGCATTGTAGTCAGAAAAGATTCTTGATATGATTTCAATCTTCTAAAATTTATTGAGACTTTTTTGTGTCCTAATATGTGGTCTATCCTAGAAAATGTTCCATGTGTACTAGTATGTATATTCTGCTGCTTTGGGATGAAATGTTTTGAAGATATCAATTAAATCCATTTGATCTAGTGTGTTGTTTAAGGCTCTGTCTCCTTGTTTGATGTTGTCTGAATGACCTATCCATTAAAATCAAAGGGGTGTTAAAATCCCAGCTATGATTGTATTTCTGTCCATTTCTGCTTTTATGCCTATCAAAATTTACATGTATAGGTGCTGCTATATTAGATGCTTAAATGTTTACAAATATTATATCCTCTTGTTTGATTGTTCCCTTTATCATTATGTATTGTCCTTCCTTGTATCTTACTAGAGTCTTGGTTTTAAAGTCTATTGTCAGATATAGGTATTGCTACCCCATCTTTTTCCCCATTCTATGTGCATAAAATATTTTTCCTATAACTTTACTTTCAGTCTGTGTGTATCTTTTGAATTGGTGTGAATCTCTTGGAGGCAGCACATATACAGGTCTTGGTTTCTTATGTATTTAACTACCCTATTTTTTGGTCGGAGCATTTAAGCCATTTACATTTAAGGTGATTATTGATGGATGTGCATTTGTTGCCATTTTATTTTTTAACTATTTTCCTGTTTTTTTTTTCTTTTTTTGCTTCATTTTCTTAAAGCAAAACCTTTAACATTTGTGGCAGCATTGGTTTGGTGTTAACAAACTCCTTTAAGTTTTTCTTGTCTGGGAAGCTCTTTATTTATCCTTAAATTTTAAATGATAGCCTCATTGGGTAAAGTAGCCTTGGTTGTAGGTCCTTGCTTTTCCTCATTTTGAATATTTCACACCATTCCTGGCCTGAAATGTTTTTGTGGAGAAATGAGATGATAGAATTGGAGCTCCCTTTGTAGGTAACTAACTACTACTCCCTTGCAGCTTTTAGGACTCTCTCCTTGTCTTTAAGCTTTGCCATTCTACTTATGATGGGTCTCAGTGTAGGCCTTGTTGGGTCCAACTTGTTTGGAACTCTCTGAGCTTCCTGGACTTGTATGACTGGTTCCTTCACAAGATTAGAGAAGTTTTTAGACATTATTTCTCAAATATTTTCTCGATCCTTTGCTAACTCTCTTCTCCTTTTGGTATGGCCATGATGTTGTTATGTTTCATGTTGTCCAAAATGTTTTTTAAGCTCTCCTCATTTTTAAAATTCTTTTTCTTTTTATTGCTCTCCTTGGGTGTTTTATTCTACCCTGTCTTCCAAATTGCTAACTCTATCCTTTGCTTCATCTAACTTACTGTTTATTCCTTCCACTGTATTATTTATTTCTTATATTGCATTCTTTGTTTCTGACTGGTTCTTTTTTATGGTTTATATGCTTTTTTTCCCATGCTGTTGAGTACCCTTATAATCATTATTCTAATCTCTATATCTGATGGATTGCTTGCCTCCATGTCATTTAGTTTTTCTTTATAGAGTTCTTTTGTTCTTCAATTTGGGGTCTGTTTCTATGTGTTCATATTTTGGCTGATATTTTGTATTTGTTTCTGTGTATTCTGGTTATCTGCAAAGACTCTGCTGCTGATCTATGGAAGACACTGCCTATAACTGTCCCTGGGCAACCTGTGTGGAGCTATCAGTGATCCAGAGCTTATTACTCTTTCTGGTATGTATGTGTGTGCAGAATGAACAAGGCTGTGTACCAAGGCTGGCCTTTACCAGCACCAGGCTGGGGAGATAGTCATCTAAAATCTCAGAGTTCCCAGAGATCTGTCTTTGTTGTCAGGTTTAATCTCCAAATAGTCTCCAACTGTACTTAATAGCCTGGGTGAAACTCCACTAGATGGGGCAAGAGGGACTCATGTGGTGGGGCTAATGCTTTTCCCCAGTCTGATGCAACTTTGAAGGGAGTGCTTTGCCCAAGAAAGATAACCTTTGCAGTTTGGGGAAATGACTCAACACAGGGTTCCTGGTGACTGGCCCTTCAGTTCTCTCCCCAGAGCCACCAATCCCAGACTCTCCTAATTTGTCTCTAGTCTAGTCTGCCTTCCCTCTGCCAGAGCCCAGGGTAAGTGCTTGCAAACAAAATATTGTTCATTGGTCCTTTAAGAGGCTCTCTGTATTTCTAGCTGTGTCTCCCTGATGGGCAGAAACCCTGATGCCTTTTATAGCCAAGTCTTATTTAAGTTCTTTTCCAAGTCTGGTGCTCTAGGCCGGGGAGCTCAGCTTGGGATTTAGACCCCGCACTTCTCAACAGGAACACCCTGGCCCCTGAAATATCCCTCTAGCACATCAGCTGTTGCCCTTGGGAGCCCAGACAGCCCTCTCATGCCTTTGGACTCCCTACCATTCTTGTTGTGGTAGAGTGGTTTCTTCTGTATGTCCTTGGTGATAAGGCTTTTCTCCAGCTACTGTTCTATTAGTCATTCAGGATGATTTTCCTTTAATGTAGTTGTAATACCAGTTTGGTCCTGGGATGAAGTTAGCTTAACTTCCACTTACTCCTCTGCCATCTTGGATCTCTGTTGCCTATTTTTAATTGGGTTACTTATTTTTTCTATTGATGTTTTATAAAAAACATATCTCCAATAATAACCCTTATCAGATGTATGATTTGAGGACATTTTCCCTAGTTCTGCAGGTTGACTTTTTACTCTGTTGATTATTTCTTTTCCTGCACAGGTTTCTAGTTTGATGGAGTCCCACTTGTCTATGCTTGAGGTTGTTGCCTTTCTTTTGGTGTCATACCCATGAAGTAATTGCCAAGACCAATGTCAAGAAGCTTCCTTGTTTCTTCCAGGTGCTTTATAGTTTTAGATCTTAAGTTTAAGTCTTTGATTGATTTAGAGTTCATTTCTATGTAAGGTGGAAGATAAGGGTCCAAATTAATGCTTTTGCAGGTAGGTATCCAGTTTTCCTATTATTTGAAGAAACTGACTATTCTTTCTCAATTGTGTGTTCTTTTGCACCCTTATTGAAGATGAGTTGATTATATGTGTGGATTCAGTTTTGGGTTCTCTGTTCTGAACCATTGGTCCATATGTCTGTCTTGCAGCCAGTTCAAAGCCCTTAAAGGGAACTAAGAAAATAATTTCATTTATAATGTTTCAAAAAGATAAAATGCATAGGAATAAATTTGTGAAAGAGTCGTACACTGAAAACTACAAAACATTTATGAAAGAAGACACAGAAAAATGGAAAGATATCCCATGTTCATGCAACGGAAGACTTAATATTGTTAAAATGCTCATATTTCCCAAAACAATTCACAGATTAAACACAATGCCTATTAACATTTTTATGGGGCTTTTTACAGAAATAGAAAATACAATTCTAGAATTCATTTGGAACCCCAAAGTATCCCAAAGTGCTAAAACAGTCTGGAGAAAGAAGAATCAATCTGAAGGCATCATACTTCTCAATTTCAAAGTATATAATGAAGCTACAGTAATTAAAACAGTCATTTTTAGCTCTTGATAATACAAACATTTACATGTTTCAATCTTCTAATACTATCTGAAGCTCCTTGATTATTAAAAATGTAATCTAATGTGCAGTTTTTCTTTCTGCATTGCAGGATTTAATTCCTTGCAAATGTAGATGAATTTATTAAATATTTATTGTTCTCTGTTAACATTTACATTTCTGTTCCTCTTTGCAGATTGACATCACAGTCATGACCCCTTGCTTCCCAGTTTAGTAAAGAAACTGGAGCAAGAAAACATTGTCCCCCCAACACCAATTCTTACACTTTCTAATGTGAAGTTGAGCCTTATTGAGGAAAAACATGGACATAAAAGGGAAATTGTATCATTCATCTCTTCCACTTATAATGAATTTCAGTGGGTCCTTGAATGTGGTCATTTCTTTCAATATCTTTTCATTATAACGTTGAGTCAAAAGTGAAGGAAACTGAGAAAGGCTGACCTGAAATGTTGCAAAAAATTGAGAACACCATGTCACAGGAAGAAAGTAACCTTATGCACATTGACAGGAGACTCTGAGATAAAAACTAAAAATTGTCCATTACTCTGTCAGTCTGGCTACTGTTGGTGAATTCAATAAGACTTCTTTCTGGGCAGTGGTGAGATAGACCTCAGGTGACAGTGACATCAGGAATGCAGGTGTAACCACTGAGGCTTCCTCCAAATAATGCATCACACTGAGATTTTACCTAGCAGACAAATACTGGGGCCCAGAATATGAGCAGACAACTGGGAAGTCTTATGGTCTAGAGATGGCATCTTCCCAAAGGTATTGCCTGCTTAGTCAGAACAAATAGGATTCTTTGAACTGGGGATTGGAATGCAGAATTTTCATATTTTAGAAACCCTTGTTAGGTCATTCATTCTAGTCCAGAAAATACAAGAATCATGACCTATTACAGCAATAATTTAAAAGCATTCTGATGTATTTAGGTTACAAATAAAGAACAAGTGTTCTCCGAGGATGGTATAAACATACAAGCTGAAGGGAGGTAATACTACCAATTTTCACTTTGTCCCAGATATGTTAAGACTTTGAATTTTCCCCAGAGTGAGGATTTGATGGATCCTCAGCTTCACATGAAATAAAGCTTGGGATACTGCAAAACATAAGGTGCTTCACCAGACAGATGTCATCATCATTACTTACATAACCCATTGCTCATCAAAATGCAAAGCCTCATATTCTCTAGTAAATACATTAAAACTTTACAGAAACGTACATCAGTAAATGTCACTTGATATATTTGTGTACAATTACTCAATTATTTTAAATAAATTCCAAACTTGATTTAAACAAAGTTTGTATTAATTCAATCACTAGACACAGCATTCTGTTCTCTAGCAGTTACATATTTCTGCTTTCTCAGTATCTCTTTTCAGAATTTTGAAAAACAATGCTCCTAAATTAATTAATATTTTTCAGCAATCTCAAATTTCATTGGAAACAATCTGCTGCTGTTTGTGAATAGTCACTGAATTAATTTCCATTATCTTTGTTAAATGGAACCTAATTTTTTCAGAGGAATATTCAGATAGATTAAATGTCTTTATTTACAGCTAGTCTACCTAGACAGATTTTTCTTGAAACTCAGAACCTGCGAATGTGGAGCAAGTGAGCCCTCGTGTGGTCAGAAGGTAATAATACAACAGCAGTAGAGCAAGTGAGCCAATTTTCTGTGTTCTTGGGATATTTCAGAATTTTACTGACAAATCCTTCAGAGGGTAAAGTGAGGAAGAATTAACACAATGCAGCTGCCTGATCGCCTGTCCTGGGATTCCTCCATGCTCTATATTTCAATAGTCTCATCAGTAACTTAGTTTCTTCCCTCCTGTGTGCTGTAACCTAGTGAATGACAAAAATCTTTCAAAGATCATTTGTATTTCATAATTCTGTGTTGCCACTTTACACCCTCTCCTTAAAATCAGTTGAGAACTTCTTCCCATACACTTCTCCAAAAGAACTGCAATCAAAGTGGGCAATGATCTCAATATTAAGAGAATATGAATTGACTTTTGCTCACTGACCTCAGGGGTAAAATGTTTGTGAAAATACTAATTTGGGGAGTCATCAATGTCACAAACACATTCATTCTTACCACTAACCTTTCTAGTAATTTGACTCATTAATTCTGTTCCCACTGAAGGTTTTTTAAACAATGAAACAGAAGAACAAATTGAACTTCACCCACAGCCAAGTAATGGAATTGAGCTGATACTTGATGATGGAGTAAAACTTACAAAAGTTCTCTATTTGGGGCCGCATCTAAATTTCGATGAGATCCATCATTTTAATCCTTTGTTTGTAAGAACTGTGTATATTATAATCACAACTGACTCTGAGTTAATTTAGCTTCTTAAATTTTTAAGCATATGTGAGGTGTCCAATTCTTTGCACTGCTATATAGAAAAAGAGATATCCAATTAACTTTTAAATGACTGTCTCAAAAGGTGTAGAGTTTAATTCTTACTTTTACAAAAGACTTCAGATCTTACAATGATAAATCAATCTATTAATAGTTTTTTTAAAAAATACAGTTAACGAGATAGATATCTCAAATCTTACAATTTGAAACAAGGGTATGTCTATTCAAACTGAAAGTATTTCTGCTTCTTTCAGTTCCATTATTTCCTTCATGGACTGTCTGTGACTCTGGGGACATGATGTTGGAAGGGCCCCATACTGGGGCTCTGACATTTCCTGTGGGACAGTGAGGCTGTCCGACAGAATTCTGTTTATGGCCTTTAAAGAAATTTATCTAGACTAGTGAAACTAATACCCACAAGACACTGCTGAGCATGTGACCTGAGACCATGGACACATTAACCCCAAAAACATTTTTCTCCCCATTTTTCCAAGAAATGCTAGCACACTGTATAAAAACCTGCTCAGAGTTCAATGGCCACAATTAAGTTCCAAAATGTTTCAATGTCTGGAACATAGTCAGACCCAATAAATAAATGTTTGCATCTGAGACTGAATTGTGAACATACACACACAAAACACTCTGGGGTTTATTTGACATCACCCATGAAGCAAACACCTCTATATACTTCTCCACTGATTCTCCCAAGGTTGGGTCCTCTTCCCACCTCAGCCAATCCTCACTGCTTTCTGGCTTCAAACACACCTTTCCTCCCACTCCTGCACCTAACAGCTCCAAGTTTGCTCCCTGCTCTGTCTGCCTTCAATTACCTCGCCACACTAGACAGTGATTCTATCACTGATTCAAGAATACCAACTTTTTTCTTCAGCAGAAAGAAAGAAGGAGCTCCTACCCTTTGCAACAGCTTGGATGGATCTGGAGAGCAGTATGTGAAGTGAAATAAGTCAGGTGGTAAAAGACAAATACCATATGATCTCACCTATAAGTGGAACCTAATAAACAGAACAAGCAAGCAAGCAAAATATAACCAGAGACATTGAAATTAAAAACAAACTGACTGTAACAAGAGGGGAGGTGGGAGGGGATAATGGCAGGGAGAAAAGTTGTCAAGGAACATGTAAAAAGGACACATTGGACAAAGCCAAAGAAGGTAGGATCACGGGTGGGAAGTGGGGATGTCTATGGTGGGTGGGGAGTGGTCAGGGGGGAAATGGAGACAATTGTACATGAACAACAAAAACAACAAAAGAATATCGACTTCCTGTGGCCTCTGCTAGTTAATGCCATGCCTCTGTGGTTTTCACTTAAACATTCAAATGAAATTATTCATATTATTAATAATAATTATGTAGCTATAATCTCATAAATGACATGTACTCTTACTAGAGCAGCTTTTGCAAAGGTTCACAGTAAAGAAATTTCACAGAGGAAGGACTGGAAAATTATGGCTAAACCAGCAATGCGAGAATTCAGGAGTCCACCTAGGGCTGACACTGCATGTATTAGTATCGTTAATAGTCACTTTTTGGCGGAGGACTGGAATTGAAGCCAACCCTGTCTTTGCATTCTTGGGATCATTGCCAACTGCAGCCTAAATCAGTGCATCAAAGGTTGATGTCATTAGACAAATGTTTTAGCAATGAAATTGTTTTTACAAAGCTCCTGTATGTTATAAAAGTTCTAGATTCATTGTCTAGTCGTGTTATCATAGAATATTGTGACTTAGAACTGTAGTAGATTGTTTAAGCTGATGAATCAAACTTGATTTAACTCTATAATACTTTTGTTGAGCGTTTAGGCAGCTGTCACTCTTTTCTGGAATAAGGTAGTATACAAACTCATGGCAACATTGACTACTTATCATGTGCAAAGTTCCACACTATGACACTGTCTGACTTTCCCTTACTTTTTTCTCTTTTTATTTTTCTTTGAAGTGTGTTTAACATGATAGCAGGAAAGAAGGCTCCTTAACACCGATGGAGTTGGGAAATAAGAAGTAATAAGAGAGAAATAATCCATAACAGTTCTTTGAGGCAAACTGACTTAGGCAAAATTAACTAAGTTTTGTAAAGGAATAGAGTAAAAGAATAATTACACATTTTACAAAAACATACATAAAATTTTACAAAGTATGCTAACGTGGAACTTTATGAGATAATTCTACTTAAAAGGAAACATGCTTATTCTTACTGGTGAAATATTTCTGAGACACCTATTATACATCAGGGACTGTGAAAAAGACTGGAAATATAACAGCAAACAAGAAAATATAATCTTCTGCTTCCACAACCTATTTTATAAGAATTTTTTTAAATCCTTACCTAAAGTTATGTTTATTGATTTTAGAGAGAGAAGAAGGAGAGAGAGAAACATTGATGTGAGAAAGAAACATTGATTGGTTGTCTTCCATACACACCTCAACCAGGGATCAAACTCACAACCTTTTGATGTACAGGTCGACACTCAAGCCAATTGAGCCACCCAGCCAGGGCTAATGTTTTTTGCTGTCATTGCTCTAGGGCAGGTGTCATGGAGATGTGCTTTTTCTGAGATTGGGGGGTACCATGTGTGACATACATTCCACACCCTCCTTGGAGCAGAAATATGTCAATGTCCCTGGTAGCTCTATTATTGATTTTTTGAGAAACTGCCATGCTAATTTCTATAGTGGCTGTGCCAGTCTACATTCCCACCAGCAGTAAATGAGGGTTACATTTTCTCAGTAACCTCTCCAACACATGTCATTCATTACCTGTTGTGTTGATAATAGCCTTTCTAATAGGGGTGAAGTGGTATTTCATTGTAGTTTTGATTTGCATTTTCCTAATAGCTAGTGAAGTTGAGCATTTTTTCATATATCTGTTTGCAATTTGTATGTCTTCTTGGGAGGAATGCCTGTTCAGGTCTGAGGACCTACCTGAAAAATTTGAAAACATTTATTCTTAAAGTTATACATATGTACCCTTACATTCATTGCAGCATTATTTGTGGTGGCCAAGACATGGAAGCAACCAAAGTGTCCTTCAGTGGAGAATTGGATGAAGAAGATGTGCATACATTCAGTGGGATACCACTCAGCCATAAGAAAAGATGAAATACTGCCATTTGCGACAACATGGATGGACCTTGAAAATATCATGCTAAGGAAATGAGTGAGTCAGAAAAAGCTAAGAGTCATATGATTTTACTCACATGTGGGACATAAAACTGAAAGAAATTAATGAACAGACAAGAAAAAAACAAAAACTCATGGACACAGACAACAGATGGTGGTTATGAGAAGGAAGGTGGTAGGTGGGTAGCAAAAGGTAAAGCATGTCAAATATATGGTGACAGATGATTTGACTTTTGGTGGTGGGCACCCCAATGCAACATAGAGATCATGTTTCACAAAATAGTACATTTGAAACCTATGTAATCTTATTAACCAGTGTTACCCCAATACACTTAATTAAAAATCAATAAAATATATAAATGTTTCAAAAGAAGAAAAAGGAAGAAGGAAAGAGGGAAAAACATATGATTGTGGTCTCAGCTCTTTCATTTGTGGGCATACTTGGACTTTTCAGCATCAGCAGAAACTAAATGACACTAAAGGTCCCTTCCAGATTCAAAGATCTAGTAATGTATAAACTATTTCTCAGGTAACTTTAGCAACTTCTCCTGGAAGGTCAAAGAGCCCAGACCAGACTTTACCTGGCAAGCTTGGTTAGACAAAAGCCAAGGACCATCCCTCCAACTTTGTGTCTTCAGATTATGTAAAGCAACCTCAAGCCAGGAAAGACCCATAATAAGTGGTAGCTTTTGTGAGTTTGTTCTTAATTTTAGCACCAAATTTGAGAGTAGAGAGAATCACTCTTTTTTTCTGTCCCTGTAAGATTAATTTTGACACCGACAGTAAAACCTACACTGAGAATAATACTAATGTTAATAACAACAGCAACAGCCAAGGCAAACTGAGTCACTACTATGAGGGGAACATAGAGATAGTGCTTCAACTTTATTACATTTGAAAAGTAATTTTAACAAACAATAATGCTAATATTGAGTCTATATGGCAAGTACTATTAATGGGTCACTTTTATAGACAAAAGCACTGAGGCTTAATGACTAATTAAAGGACAAAATTTCTTAAATTGTTCAGCTTTTAATTGAAAGGGAGGACCCAAGTAGGGAAGTTGACACAGCAGGCATATGAACTTGAGCTTAGTATAACCATTACTCTCACATTATGGCCTCACTACTACTCTTTGCTGTTTTGCAAATATTACTAAGATGTTCAAGGGCTGAAAACTTTGCAAACATGCTATCAAGTACATCATTGCTTTGTTTTAATAAATAATGTTTGTCTAATGCTAGTCATATGTAAACATGGGTTTCTTCTTGCCTTTTTAGTATGGTGGATTCCACTTTCATTTGGAGAGAGATTGTAAGCAATTTTCCAGTGTTTTTCAATAGGACATGAGTTTTGTCTGAGAGCAGGCCCCTAGAAACAAAACCTGCCCAGACAAGCTTGCACCAAACACACCTGAGTGCAGGAAACTGGTCCCCACCTGGGAAAAGCCACTCAGATTTCTAGGGGTGCAGCCCTGTAAATCTACTTTTAATAGTATTTTCATCTGTAATTCTGTTACATAATACAGTTGAGGAATCATTGCTCTAAGAAGAGTCTCTAGCCATTAAATGCAGTTTCATGAAAGTGAAAAATTGGGAAAAATATTCATAAAAAAAAGCTGGGGTAGCAATGCTTATATCTGACAAAATAGACTTCAAAACAAAAGGCCAGGAAAAAGAGACCCAGAACGACACTTAATAATACTCAAGGGAAGAATTCACCAAGAAGACATAAATATCGTAAACATATATGCATCCAACAGAAGAGCACCCAAATATAAAAGGAAAATCTTGGAGGACTTAAAGAAAATTATAGACAGCAACACACTTATACTAGGGGATATTAATACCCCACTGTCAAAAATGGATAGATCTTCCAAACCAAATATCAACAAGGATATTAAGCATGAACAATGGCTTAAATCAAATGGACTTAACTGATATATATATATACAACCTTTCACCCCAAAGAAGCAAAATACACATTCTTTTCAAATGCACATGGAACATTTTCAAAACTATATGACATGATAAGACACAAAACAAGCCTCAAAAATTCAAGAAAATTGAAATCATTTTAAGCATCTCTTCAGACCACAGGACCTGAAACTAAAAACCAACCTCAAGGAAAAAAATCAAAAACACCCAAACTCATAGAGATTGAATAGCATGCTATTGAACAATGAATGGATTAATAATGAGATCAAGGAAGAAATTAAAAAGTTTCTAGAAACAAATGAAGATGAACTCACAACAGTCCAAAACTTATGAGACACAGTGAAGGCAGTCCCAAGAGTGAAGTTCATAGTAATACAGGCCTACCAAAAAAAGATAGAAACATTTCAAATAAACAACCTAACCCTACATCTACAAGAACTGGAGGAACAACAACAAAGAAAGCCCAGAGCAGGTAGAAGGAAGGAAATAAACAAGATCAGAGCAGAATTAAATGACATAGAGACTAAAGGCACAATTCTAAGGATCATTAAAACTTGGGGCTGATTCTCTGAAAAGATAAATAAAATGAACAAGTCTTCAAGCAGACTAATGAAGAAAAAAAGAGAGAAGAACCAAATAAACACAATCAGAAATGAAACAGGAAAGATGCTTCTCCAAAAAGGACATAAAGAGGGGCCAGATATATATATATATATATATATATATATATATATATATATATATATATATATATATAAGATGTTCAGGATCATGAGCCACCAAAGAGATGCAAATTAAAACTACAATGAGATACCACCTCACACTGTTCAGAATGGCCATAATAAAAAAATCAACAAACAAGTGTTGGAGAGAATGTGGAGACAAGGGAACCCTACTGCACTGTTGGTAGGAATGCAGACTGATGCAGCCACTGTGGAAAACAGTATGGAATTTCCTCAAAAAACTAAAAATGGAATTGCTTTTGACCCAATAATTTCACTGCTGGGATTATACCATAAGAATCCTGAAACAGTAATTCAAAAGAACCTGTGCATCCCTATATTCATAGTAGCAAAATTCACAACAGCCAAGTGCTGGAAGTAGCCTAGGTGCCCACTAGTAAATGAATGGATCAAAAACTGCAGTACATTTACATAATGGAATACCATACTGCAGAAAGAAAGAAGGAGCTCCTAGCCTGTGTGACAGTATAGATGGAAATGGAGAGAGTTATGCTAAGTAAGCCAGGCAGTGAAATAAAAATATCATATGGTCTCACCTGTAAGTGGAACCCAATTAACAAACAAACAAGTAAGCAAAATATAGTCAGAGACACTGAAATTAAGAACAAACTGAAAGTAACCAGAGGGGTGGGGGGAGGGAAATAACATGGAAAGGAATGGAAAGGGTGGTAAATGAACATCATGAAGAACCCATGGACAAGCCAAATGGGGGTAGGATTGAAGCTAGGAAGTGGGGGTTGGTAAGTGGGAGAGCATGGTGGTGAGAAAATGGAGACAACTGTATCTGATCATTAATAAAAAATATCAAAAAGCTAGATTGCACTAGTTGGTAGCTCAGTTATATTTCTATTTTTAATTATTATTTAATTAATAATTAATTAAAATGTAATTATATAGTTTATTTATTGGGACCAATTACCAATTTTCTACATTGCACTGCAGTCTACTCCATTACTCAGTGATCTCAGATAACTTACTTAACCTCTCTGTGTCTATATTTTATCATCTTAAATGGGAATAATGGTAGCACAAGGACTCTGTAAGGTACCAAGTAAGAGTCAGTGGCTTAATCATGATATTTTGTTATCATAATTTTCATCATTAAAAGTCAGAAAAATATCACATGAGTTTTCTGCCAAAACATTTATGATCAAAGATTTCTTGAAATAAACAATACACAGCAGAAATGTCATGGATGTGCTGTTTCCAAATAAGACTTTACTGTGCCAAAATTGACTTTTTAAATGGATTCGTTTTTAGTTCTTATAAAAATAGAGACTTGAGTGTGTCTGACATAATTCTGTAAGACAAGCATAACTCTGCTCATTTTAAATCTTTTATATTGAAATTCGTGTTTGCTCAGTTATTTTATATTTCCCAGTATTTTAATAATGTTGTTATCTAAAGTTTCCCACAATACCTTAGCCTTTTCAAGAACCTTGCATTCCATGAACTTGGATCATAGAAAACACACTTTGCAAACACCTTCAAAGAAAAGAGTGCACACAACTAATTTTTCACTGTAAATTTTACTATCATAACTACATTGTATTTAGTGGAAAATGCAACCAGTCTGCATGTAGTGACAGTTTTCTTCTTTGTACAGTGTCACCGTGGAGTCACAAATATCCATTTTAAAAAGACATATTCCACGTTGTTTCAAGTGCATTGAATGCAAATTGGCTGACTCTGTCCCTTGTTTATTTAGAGGATTTTAAGTGATTTTTGTAATTTCTCCTATTACACCAAATCACATGAAGCAATACTCCCAAGTAGCACAAAGTATACATTTTCCAAAAGTTTTTATATTCTTGTAATAAAACAAAAATTAGATACCTCAAGTAAAAGAATCATGGTCTCTCAAAAAGAAATTCTGATGCCTATTAATCTTTAGATTCCCTGTACATCCCCCTTCTGAAGTATAGTGGTAGGCTGAATTTATATTCTTTCTCACAGCAGGTAATCAGCTTTCTTCAATGCGTTAGTGGTCTTGTTCTGGCTCATGGGTAAGTTCAGAACAGACCATTAGCAGACTATCTGGCTTATGGGTAAGTTCCATGCAGACTATTAATGAAGTCTGCAAACAGGAAATATCAGCACAGGAACTGTGCTTGTCTCTGTGACTCTGATGTTTGCCCTTCTGGTAACTGATGTTGCTAAGTGTTTATGACTTGAGCCACCACAGACAACTCATGGGCCACTCTGATATTGTTTATGTAGCAAGTAGCATTTTATGTCTCACAAATTACACTAGAGCCAGAAACAATAAGAAAATAATAAATATATTTGACTACTTGAAACAAACAGAAACACAATTCCACAGATGGCTTCCTTTATCTGTAGAATGAATGTGGATGAGAGGCTCCAGGCCCTTGGAGCTGGCTTCGGACCTCCTGAGAGGGAATATATGGGTCCTGAGAATGGGCATTGTTGTTTGGAACAGTGATGTTCACTTTCAGCCTACTATTTCCTACTGGAACTCAAGGAGATAGCTATAAAAATTGAGAGTAAGAGCTTAGAAACATCACAGCCACTTGACCAAGTAATTTTATGTCTTTAGATCCTAAGAACAAAACATTAGAAATTTACAATTTACATTTTTTTAAACAAATTTTATCTTTCTAGGAGTTTTTTAAAAGTGTACTTTATCAAAGTTTTGACTGTCAACAGAGTGGGGAACTGGTCCTTTACCTTAACCCTAGAGAGTCTGAGAAACACCTGTTGAGAAGTCAGAGGCAGTTTCCAAGTACCCACACACTCTGGACCTACAGGTTCCTCACCAAGTGAGGAGAAAACAGCTTGTGATTCAGGGAAGGTAAATAAGCTGCCCTTGCTGACTGAGTGATCTGCTTCTCACAGTTCCTCAATGGCCATGAGCAGAGCTTACACCATCATGGGGATTCTGGCCAGGTATGAGTTCAGGGATGTTAGGACACATTTGAAAAAATTGTTGGATATCTGTCCTGATTTCACATTTTATTTTTTTAAGTATATTTTCTTGATTCTATTACATTTGCCCAATTTTTTCTTCACTTTATCCCCCTCCACCTGGCACCCCCATTCCCTTCAGGATTCCCCTGCTTAGTTCATGTCCGTGGGTTGTACAAATAAGTTCCTTGGCTTTTCCATTTTGTACACTATTCTCAACTTCCTCTTGTCTATTTTGTACCTACCAGTTATACTTATTCCTTGTACCTTTCCACACTCCTCATCCCTACTGATGACCCTACATGTGATCTTCATTTCTGTGATTCTGTTCCCCTTCTAGTTGTTTGCTTAGTCTGTTTTTTTTTTGTTTGTTTTTTGTTTTTAAGGTTCAGTTGTTAATAGTTTTGAGTTTGTTCTCATTTTACTGTTCATAGTTGTTATCTTCTTTTCCTTAGGTAAGTCCCTTTAACATTTCATATAATAAGGGCTCGGTGATGATGCACTCATTTAATTTGACCTTATCTGAGAAGCACTTTATCTGCCCTTCCATTCTAAATGATAGTTTTGCTGAATAGAGTAACCTTGGATGTAGGTCCTTGCCTTTCATGACTTGGAATACTTCTTTCCAGCCCCTTCTTGCCTGAAAGGTTTCTTTAGAGAAATCAGCTGACAGTCTTATGGGCACTCCTTTGTAGGTAACTCTCTTTTTTTCTCTTGCTGCTTTTAAGATTATCTCTTTATCTTTAACTTTTGGTAATTTCATTATGATGTATCTTGGTGTGGCCTTCTTAAAGGAAAATGTGCTTGCTGAAATAACTTGTAAACCAGACAATTTCTCACCAAGTGCATGTGTCTGGATTGGCCTCATCTATAACCATACGAAGGAAAAATGTCTCAAAATACAGTTATTATTATGATGTCCTCAAAAAACTGGTTCTGAATCTAATAAGCACTCCAACATCACACAGCAGTAAACATTCCACAATGAGGTATCTCCAAGACATCTGCTCAACAGCTTCAGAACAACACTGGTTTCTTATTTTTGCTATTGATTGATGGTTTGTGACCTCTCTAACAGTCTACCCTTTTAACATTTCTCTAGTTTTGATTACAAATTATGCAATTATACATATTTCATCCTTTCTATGGGTTTTATATTTGTATGTATGCATCTATATGCATATAAAATTATATTTCCTTAAAGTTGGTTTGTCACTAACATTTCAATCTTTTAGCATAAGCAACTCACATTTATTACAAGTACTGAATTTTACTAATTTACTGAGTCAGTCATTAGCTAAGTATATGTTTAAGTTAAATATTTAAATAGAAGTTAAATAGTCTTAGGAGGCCTGTTTTTTTTAAATGTAAAATACATTTGGTTTAAAACACCTGAAAGTAGACATATTTTCAGAATCTCTGATAAATTAAGTTTGGAAGGAGTAGGACTTGCTGAAGCCATGAAAAATTTAAAAAAAATAGTATCACATGAAGGTCTCAAAGTTATGCATCAATAATAAAGATAAGAAGATTATTCACTTCTCTTAACATGCTGAAAAATATATTCTAAATTATACCATTCTCAACTTTCATAATTAATTATATAATTAGAGGACCTTGTAGTTTTTGAAGGCCATTCAGATGTACTGTATCTGTCAACTTTTATTCTCACAATAATACTGGATAAGATAGGTAGAGCAAAAATGTACTATTCTATAGTTCAGAAACTTAAGAAAAAATGACCAGGATGCTAACAGAATTGGTTGATTTTGGTTGCAAATTAGATGAACAAATGAAGGCTATGCTAAGTGAAATGGAGGAAAATACACAGGGAACCAATAGTGATGGGAAGAAAAGTGGGACTCAAATCAATGGAGTGGACCAGAAGGAAGAACCAAACAACCAAACAGAAAAGAATGAAGAAACAAGAATTCAGAAAAATGAGGAGAGGCTTAGGAACCTCCAGGACATCTTTAAACGTTCCAAAATCCAAATTATAGGAGTACCAGAAGGGGAAGAGGAAGATAAACAAGTGGAAAACTTATTTGAACAAATAATAAAGGAGAACTTCCCCAATCTGGAGAAGGAAATAGACTTCCAGGAAGTCCAGGAAGCTCAGAGAGTTCCAAACAAGTTGGACAGAAGGAGGAACACACCAAGGCACATCATAGTTATATTACCCAAGATTAAAATGAAGGAGAGAATTCTAGAAGTAGCAAGAGATAAGGGGACAATCACCTACAAAGGAGTTCCCATCAGACTGTCAGCTGATTTCTCAAAAGAGACCTTACAGGCAAGAAGGGGCTGGAAAGAAGTATGCCAAGTCATGGAAGGCAAGGACCTACATCCA
>PVKM010014202.1:0-29339 GCA_004027735.1 Carollia perspicillata
CTCCCATTTTCAACCTCCTCCCCCCTAGTTTTTGTCTGTGTGTCCTTTATACTTGTTCCTGTAAACCCTTCCCCCTTTCCCCTGAAATTCCCTTCCCTCTTGTCACTGTCAGCCTGTTCTCTATAGACTTAGTTTTATTAAACACAATTATGTTTACATTCAGTCTCTGTGGTTTTTGAAATAAAAAAAATCTTTTTAGATCTTTCTTTTTAAAGAATGCAATGGCTGGCACCCACAGTGCTTAGTATATATTGAGAGTCCAGTGCATATCTGTTGATTGGTTGGTTGATTTTTTGGTAAGATGGTTGGTTGGTTGGTTGGTTAGATGGTTGGTTGCATGGATGGGTATATAGATACATGAATACAAAAATGAATGAATGGATGGATGGATGGATGGATGGATGGATGAACAATGAATGGATAATAGATGAAAGAAGGAAAGGGAGAGAAGAAGGAAGGAAGGGAAGGGGTAAAGGAGAAAGAAAGAAAGGGCTCTACTAACGAAACCTAATATATAAAACAGATATCCCCAGAGTGAATCTGGATAAAGAGAATATGATATTCTCCAAGAAATTTATAGGGATACTTGAGGCATAGTTTGAAAATCACTTAACTAAGAAGCCTTTATATTAATAAATTTACTAAAGGTAAAATAAATAATAATCTGAAAAAATTAAGAATAGCCTCTTAAGGTAACTGAAATGTCAAATACTGAATATGTAGATTATAATTTGTTAATCAGCTCTGACCAACAATTATTGAGATCTTTGGTTGATAAAAAATGAGAATGGATTCATTTTTATATAATAAGTAATAGCAGTTGAATGTTGGCCAAGTTCCTTAAACTTTCTATTCTCAATTTCTCTGTTTATAAAATATGGATGACAGCTCACAGGTGAAATAAAAATTAGACTTCCTGCACGCAATTGTGCTAGAACAGTGACTAGCAACTAGGAAGCAGTCATCAAAAAAAAAAACAACAACAACAAGATATCATCTCTTGCAACAGTGATGGCTTCTAAGGGCATGGTATGCATCATACATGGTTCTTAGTAAATGATACTAACAAATATGACACCCATTATACAAATCCTGGCATTAACTGATCACATGAACTTTCATTTACACAATTTTAACAACAATTTTGTTGAATTTCTACTGAGGCACTAAGTTCCAATCCACTGAACAAAGAAAATTCATTTTCTAAGCACATTATAATTTACAAAGTCTTTTCACACGGAGAACTTCACACTGAGTAGAAAAAAAAAACTATTTTACAAAATAGAAATAAAATCATTATCCTTATTTTATGAAAGAGGGTCCTGGGGTCCTGGGTGTTTGAACAACCTACCCAAGGTTACAGAACTTCAGAATTTAGGGATTTACTTTCATTGAAGGTATACTAATAACTGATCTTATGCCATTCAAGTATTCCTTTTTTTCTCTCCTCCTTCCTTTCCTTTTCTCCCTTCTTTCTGCTTTGTCCTTTTTTAATAAATAATTTGTCAAAAGGAAAGCTTAACATCTGTAATTTAGATTCTTGAGACTCCCTTCATTGTAAAGCCTTCCTGCATTTGTCGGGGATGAAATAGGGTGGTGAAACCATTTGGAAAGTCCAAGGGGAAGACTACGCCCAATGTGAAATGCTTTCCCTCCCACTGCCAGACGCATCTGAAACTCTCACTGACATACCAAGCAGCCTCCCTTCAGCTCTCTACAGAGAAGGAAGAAAACTAAAAGGCAGTTACTTAATATTTTGTTGATTTTTTTAAGTAGGAGGATTTCAAGGAAAAGAGTATAAAGTTTTCGTATCTCTGTGCATCTCCCAGTGAACCTTGATGAAAGAGAGGATGGGGAGGACAGAGTGCTGTCTGTCGGAAGACCCGAGCAGAAGAAGAGATGCAAACGCTCTTCCTTCCTCACTTTCACACCTAGTACCACACCTTCGCCCACCGCAGTGCTGCTCACTGAACACCCTTTCCTCTCATCCATTACCTCACCCCCACATCCTCTCTGAGGCCCAGTTCCATGCTTGGGAAGAGCCATCTCATTCCACCTGTTCATTGTATTAAGCCATCTCCATCCACCAGGATGAACCTCCTTCTTGCTTTGAAATCTTCACAGTTCTATTAAAGGTGAGGACAGGTAACTGCCAGGAAAGTCACAGCTAAACACTGTCCTTACTGCCTTCACAAAATGCCTCTCTCATTGAGGAAAAAGGATGAGCACCTTTTGTGGTGACCACTGGCTTCCTAAGATTATTACTATTATTATTTTGGAGAAACATCTGTGACATTTAATGCTAGAAAGCCCTCACTCATGTCATCATTATAAAAGCCAATGACCTTAGCGATTCACCAGAAAGTTAAATGTAGAATTGCCATATATGATTGGGTGATTCCACTCCTAAGTATGTATCCCAAGGAATTAAAACAAGAACCTGAAGATGTCTGTTAAATACAATAAGTGACATTAATTCGAGACTTCTCCGGACCTCTCCTTTCGTCTCAGTCATATGCTTGTGCAAGCCCTGTGCATCGCTTGCCCAGAGCCAAGCTCCTGCGACTAAGGACATAGTAACCTTACTGATACTATTGACTCTTACCCCTCTGCCTTTACCTGTCCTCTTATCATAAATTCAGTCTTTCCAACGTACAAATCTGAGCACTCTGTCTATAGTTGGTAAGCGGTCTATTGATCTTCTCTTTAGCTAACAAGGTGGCATCGGAATCCCTCAGAATGTGACAAAAGGCCCTTCATGATACTTGGCCCCTTCACCTCACCAGAAACTCTCCTGAATCACTGAAACACAAACTTTGTTAAACATCTGGAGCTTCTCATGGCCCACCTGTGCTTCTGCACCAGCCTGAAACCATTTCCTTCTTCCAATACCAGGTGAACACATCCTTCCGTACCCTATTCAACTGTCACCCCCGAGTCACACTTTCCATGCTCCCACAGTACATCACACCTCGCCTTCACGTATCCCAGGGGACTGTGAACACTTCTTGTAGTAATGATTATCATGGGTAGGCGCGCCATTGGGCACACACCCTGTCTTTTCTTTACATCTCTTACTGTGGGCGTGGCACATAGTGGTCCTCCGAGATCAAGAGTATTTTCCTGGTTTCTACGGAAATAGCAGAATACCCACTAATGCTTATCTATGGAGAGCTCAAAATGTGTGGTCCAATTTCACAGAAATTGTAATGGTGCTCTAGTAGCTGTGGTTGTTGCTTTGCACACAGTGAATCTATTCTTTAGTACACTATTGATTTGAACCATCTAAATCCCTGGCAATTAGGATTATCTGTCCTTATGGTGATGACTTCATAGGCCATCAGAGATACCCTTGCTGCCTGTATTAATGAGAAATTCGGAGATGTAGTGGAGAATTATATCCTCTGGAGTGAGAGATGACTGGGCACAGTCTAAGTTTAATTAACCTCAGTAAGCATGAGTTCTTCAATTTGTAAAATGGGAACAATGCTACTTAAGTCATAGAGCTGTTTTTAGGATTGAGCGAGGCAAAATATGTAAAGCACCTTGGAGACAGACTGTCTCACACAGAGTAAGCACTTGAGCTCTTTCGTTTTTTCCTTGATAATTATTTCAAAATCACCACATGATGCTTATTTTGATATTCTACCTGCCTTACCAATTTAAATTCACATGAAAATCAGACTCCTGCCCTGATGACAATGAAAACACCAGATTTCTATTTACTGCACTTGCCTGTAGCCCACAATTAACTGTTCTGCATAAAGACACAGTGGGTGCAAGCTTAAACAGGCAGCAGGATGCCTCTGCTGTGCTCCCGATACCCTCTATGGTAAGACCAGTCCCATCTTTCAATGGTATTGGAGACATCACTGAACTCAAAAAAAAACTCATCAGCAATTGACAAAAAGATCCAAATATCTATCCCGAGGTACACTGAGGCTTAAAGATAGAGAAGGAGTGAGAATATAAGGAAATATATCCAATTTTCTTGACCGATGATTTAAATTCTTCATTTCACAAGCAACATAATGAATACACTGAAATCAGTAGCCAACCATGGGACATATAGGTACTTAAAACTAAAAATTAACATTATGAATAAGCTTAAAATGTACTCCTGCAGCAACAAGAATCCATGTGTCAGAAGTAATTATTTAAATAAAGAAGTTAGGAAATAAAGTATTTCAATAAATTTAAAGAAACAAGATATAAGAGAAGTTTCAATATACAATAATCAATTTAATCCATGTGATCTACCAATAGTTGTCAAAGGGTGTGTTGTTGGCAATATTAATATTGTACAGTTAAAAGTACAGACTGTCATTATTTGAAAGTAAACTGCAAGTTTTAGGAGACCAAAAGCTAATTAATTTCAAATGTAGGAGAGTCATAGCTAATGAGCGCGTGACTGTCAAACAATGGGGGAGCGTGTCTTTCCTTTCTTGTCCTATACGACAAACACGTCAGGTCTCACTACTTACAACAAAAGGAAACGATAAAAGCTACCCAGTATTACTTCTAAAAAAGAATCTTTTTTTAAAGCTGGAAATGGTGGGCAGGTATTATGCAGTGACATATACTTAATTCACACATGTTGGTATAATATTATTATTGTTGTACCTCAGAAGTATCTATTTGGACTAATTGTAGGGAAAAAAAATCATATCAAAATATTTGTCACTCTTATTTTGCTGTTAAAGTGATTTAAAAGAGAGTGACTTAATAGCAAAGCCAAGTAAGAGCAGTTGAATCAGTGTTATAAATATAACACCAACTTTATATTCCATAAATACCTCAAGATTCACTCAAAGTTAACCAAGGGGGGAAAAGTGTATAGTGATCACATTCTGTTGCCTAATAATGGTTCTTATTTTGAAATGTAATAAATGTGTTAATATTCCAAATCAAGGTATCTGACTTTCACCTTTCTGAATTTAAAGGGGTGATGAGAACATGATGCAATTTTAATGGGAACAGAACCAAATTTCCACACTGAGAGACTGGGGTAAATGTTAATTTTAAGTCTTTCCAAATAATATTACACATGAAAAAATGCTGTTTTAACAAAGTTTTGTACCAAGTTCACTTGAGAAGAAAATTCTCAATTTGTTTTACCTTGTAACAACAATTTTATAATTTTTTGACAGTTCTGATTTTGTTTTAACCTGCACACCCCACAGACGGGGAAGCTATTTTTCTATTTTCTCCATTTACAAGATCATTAGTTTACTAAGGAGATTTTGAAAAGAAACACCAGTGGCTGGATTTCCTGAATCCTTAAGCCCTGGACTGGGAGGTATGGGAAGTGGCTAGAAAGCTTTGCACAGAAGAAGGAGCGTTTCCAGGCAACCTTGCACAGCAGAGCAGCCAGAAGCAAGGGAAACAATGGCAATACTGGCAGGGATCCATTAAAGGGGAGTCTGCAGAAACACACTGTGTGTGTTTACCCTTGCTTTAAAACACACAGTTTAAATACAAACTAGAGGAAATAATAAAGAGGGAAATACTGGAGAAACCAGTCTAGAGACAATCAGTTTATTCTCCATGCTCCTTTAACGGTTTTTGATGCAATGGACACGACTTCAGGAGTGAACCTATCTGTGTGAAGAAGCATTCACCTCTCTCTTAGTTGGCAGTCCATATTGCGAACACAGCATGTTAGGCTCCGTTTTATAATGCACCGATACATAACTAGGTGACCTCATCTTGTTCCACTGGTAACCTCAACTTTAGTTTGAAATGGAAACACAATTACGATTGGTGATGAGGAGATGACATATTCTGGGGTAACTGGCTGGGATGGAGAGGGAGGAGCAGAGTAGAAGAAGGCCACATAGAGCCTTTCTCTGCTCATCTGTAGAGAATCATCTGTCTTGGAAATCCAAGTATCTAGACGGCAAGTTTTCAAGATATCCTCTTATGCTAGCTTTTGCTCTAACATCAATTATTTATGTTTCGTTTAATGATCTCAGGGTCCTGATGGCACTCCAAAATGAAATGTCCATTAAAAACAGACTGAGTGATAAAAAGATCCATATAGCTTTATAATCATTTAGCTGGCTTCCTATTTAACAGTATTATTTACAGGGCTGCTTGATCTGTGTATTTTAAACATAAACAGAGTTCTTATAAAACCTCACTATGGTCAGTGAAGTGTATACGTTGAGCTTATAAATTAAATGATACTGGATGTCTAAAATAATAATAGCAGTAATAATAGACTGTCATCTCTTTCATTATTTTTAAGAAAAAGTTGAATTTGATAACAGTTATATAAAAGATAATTTCTGATCATCATTCACTCTTGCCTTTTTACAGGTGGAAGTCAGCCTGAAAAAACCACCTAGAATAGTAGAAACAATGTAAAGTTTAGACTTCATTAAAAAAGCAGATTATACAATCTTCTTAGAGTTAGTATGTATTAAACTATATTTATGTTTTAATTCAAAGGTCTCATTTCATATGGGCTTTATGCATGGCTCACCTGAATTTGCTATGAAGAGTACATTTACACAAGGAAACACTATGCAGCAGAAAGAAGAAACTCTTGCCTTTCACAGCAGCATGGATGGAAGTGGAGAGCATTATGCTCAGTGAAATAAGCCAGGCAGTGAAAGACAAATACCATACAATCTCACCTATAAGTGGAACCTAATCAACAAAACAAACAAATGAGCAAAATAGAGCCAGAGGCATGGAAACAAGGAACAGACTGACCGTGACCAGAGGGGAGGGGGCAGGGTCACAAGGGCGGAAAGAAGAGGAAGAGACCAGTCAAGGAACATGTATGAATGAATGACCATGGACATGGACAACAGGGTGGGGACTGACTGTGAGAGCAGGGCACAGGCTGGGTGAAGGAGAACAAAAGGTGAAAAATTGGGATAACTGTACTAGAACAAAAAAGAACTACAATATGTTCTTAGGAGAATACTTTTTAAAAAATATATCATCTGTTATGAACACACATCTTGCAACCAAAACAACAGCAGTATATTTTCTTGAAGTGAATTCTACAAAAGGAAATATAAGTAGTAGTTAAACACATCACGTCTTTGTCATTAAATTAAATAAAACTGGCTTTCTGTCAAGCTCTAATAAATTTAGAAAACCCTCAAAGGCACTAAATACCCTCATTCAATGGCTTTGTAGTAAAAGAAATCTCTAGAGGCAGGGTCAATTTACAGGCCACGGTCAAGGCTTCATCTGTTTACCAGTAGAGTAGGTGTTAAGCAGTATGGCTTAATAGTCACTCGGCTGGAAGCAATGCATCACACATCGAAGCTATATGCAATGTTGATAATTACATACCTGTTGCTATGGTAATTTTGGAAGCTGCAGTAGATATAATTAAAATTCCAAACCAATAAAATCACATTACCAAAATTTGATAACTTTGATCAATTCAAAAATTCAGAAAAAGTCTTTCCAATTATTTTAAACAATAATCAACAAATTGAGGAAAAGTAAAAAAGCAAGAACATCTAAGATGCTATTCTTTCTTGCTCTGGCTACATTCCTTCCCTCCCTCTCTCCCTTTCTCTAACACCCACACTCACACACCCCTGTGTGCAGGTCTTTTCCCTTTGAAATTCTGACAGTAATTGTATTAATTCTGTTATCATATTTCAGCAGACGGTGACAATATATAATTAGATTTGGTAGGCTTTGCTCACTGAGATCCATTTCTATAGTTTCCTCTACCATTTAACCATTTAGATTGTTTGCAAACCCTACTTAATAAAGAGTAAAGACATTTAGAGCCTGCTGTGCTCATTCATGCAAAAATATTGGTAGTTGTTTTTTTTTTAAAGTCACACAATGTATCTCTGTGAGCCCTTCCAAGCACATGCCACGAAGAAAAGATTTATACATTTTTGTTTAAAACAGTCATCAAAACTTTGGAACATTTTTAGTGCCCTTACAAACGTGCACAGTGACTGCACCAAGAGATGAGAACTTTGTGCCTGTGGCCCTCCAATCAGGTCGGGACCCAGACTGGGACTGTCAGGCTGTGTCAGGGCTGTGTGGTGAGCGCACACCAGAGGGCCTTTAATCCTCCCAGGCTTTCTCAAATGTCACAGCCATCTGGAGGAAAAGGAGCTTCCCCGCTGGGCTCCACTGACCACAAATTACTTTAGAAAGAAAAAGACAACAATAGAAAGCAGTTAATAAATATTTGATTCTCTTTTCCAGAAAGGGAAGGTAAAAACTACCTTGCCATCTCAATTTAGCGTTAAATGCCTTTTTTATAATATACATAAATGAGAAAATAATACCTGCCTGGTATTTCATTTGAGATGAAATGAAAAAAAAATCATGACAAAATTAAAGAAAAACATGAGAAGATATTTGAGTAACTGCTAATGTTGCACTTGCTTTTCTTTGCAGTTTGTTCTGGTTTTAGAATAACTAACAATTTTCTTCTCCGCAAGGAGCATGATTTTTTTAAGTTGTGAAAAGTACACATTAGTCTCTGGTCCCACCTACTTCCAAAGTTGAATGTGCATTGTTACCGGAATCTTAGTAACTTAGTTTAGAATAAGCTGACGTTCACTGCCACATTATTTCAGCACCCCCACCACGAGTCCTCAAAAGAAATCTGCTTCTGGCGTCCTTGTTTAAGGATATAACCGTAATTCTCTTCTGTAAGGAAAGCCACTCCCTTTTCTGACACAAAAGAGAAGGAGGAACCAGCTGCATGTCTGTTCTAAGGGGCCCTGCAGCCGCATCGAGGGGCCATGCCTTCTGATACCCTTACCTGTGCTCTCCAAGTGCAAGAAAAGCTGTCGGATACACGGCTTTAAAACAGTGTGTGTCCGGCGTAGTGAATGATACCTGGACCTGCTCTAAGCAAAAATGCAGCTTTTAAAAAATTATTAAATGTTCTGAATTGTTTGCATTGGATCCTGCCTTTGTGGTTATGCAAATGTAAAGCCCTTTCTATATCACGTCTGGATAGAGTAAAAAAAGCTCTATGATATCACAAAGAACCTTTATACTATTGCCACTATAACTTGCTCTTTTGAAGGATGTCTTTTGAAGTATATCTTTATGTTTGGAGTACAATAATTGACTTATGCATTGATATTACAATTTCACCATGCTTTAAAGTAAGGTGTTCTTTTTTTCCTATAAAGTTAAAACCTTAATTTTCATGAAGGCCTAACCTTTTACCTTTGCACATGTTAATTATGTCAGAAAACATGTATTTCTACACTTAACTACCAATGCACCCTAACTCTGAATCAATATAATCCTGTTTTTGCCTATTACGGCACTTCTCGTCAACAAGCAGGCGCTTCTAGGACACAGGTGGCACACACAAGACCCACGGGCCAAATCTGGCCTCCACCTTGTTTTATCTGGCCAGGCTCCCTGTTTCTACCCAGCAGCAGCGCCAAACTCCTTGCCCCTAGTTAAGGAGCAGTTACATTTACGCAGTCCTAAAATGACATTCGGCCCTTTGAAGGCAACCTCGAGGCTGATGTGGCCCCCGGTGACAATGAGTTGGACACCCCTGCTCTAGGAGGAGATGTGCTGCACCCCGAGGGCTCGCCGATGCCTCCCCCTGCTGCGCAGTCAAACCGGATCTCCTGATTGTACAATGGCGTATTTAGCACACGAAATTGTTCTGTTTTATTGTATATTTGTTGACTCAATCAAATATTTTTTAGAAGGCAAAAGAGTCAAAGTCTGCCATGAAATTAGTATGCGGTGTGAACTAGTAAATGTGAGGTCCAAGTTAATAGGCTCTTTCCAACAGCCAAAATGTAACATATTGTTTACCCAATTTGACATATTTTAATGTCCAAAATCTCTGAGCTTGGTGATTAACATTGAGCATGCACGAACAACTTGCTCTACTTTTGAGCTTCTACGAACCTGAGTGAAAAATATCTTAACCCCTAATAATAAGCACCAGAGAAATGATACTAAAATGTCAGTTAGAAGATGGGCATACAATGTTTTGAACTATAGCTGTCATATTAAGTAAAAAATGATTGTGAGGGGGTGGGAGGGTGGGTGGACATAGAAGAGAGTATGGAGGATAAGTGGTAATGGAAAAACTAAAGTAAAACAATATAAAATAATCTCAAAAAATAAAAAAAGAGCTGAGGAGTAGCCTCTATTCTGCACAACCTGCAGGAGTGAGCGGTAGTGTTACGTAATGAGCTCCAGGGATGATTTTCAGTTCAGTAAGTGCCAGAGCAAGTACTGCCCTAATGTCGTTGTGTAGTTGTTCGATTAATCATTGGACTACTAAGAGAAGAACAGCTACAGGAAGGAAAAATTACATACATAGAGGCATACAGCACGGGCATTTTTCTAGCATAAACGGAGAGCCTATTCAACAAGCAACAGATGCAATGCTATTCTCATTCTATAAAATAAATTCAAAGGTCTTCATGATGAAAAACACAAATGGAGCCCAGGAAGGTGACTGTCACATGTCAGTCATGAGTAAATGCCGAGACAAGAACTAAGAAAAGCTCTCCCGAGCCCCCATCAGGAGGACAGGAACTGCATTATCATTTACGGAATTCTGTTGACACTGGTGATCGCAAACAAACTCAGCTGTCCAGGCGGGAGCATTTTTCAACACCTCATTATGGCACCATTGTTTATGTGACATGGTAAGTGCTCACAGACGCTCATGACTAACACAGGTCCTAAAATATCATAGCGTCAAAACGACATGCCATAGCCAAGCACTGTTTATGTCACTGAAGAAACAAATTACACCAAACCTCAAAAATAAACATGTACAATGATCTTCTGTGTCAAAGTCTACTATAAACATTTGTCAATGTTGCGCTGATACTCTCAAATATTTCCTTTGCAGTATTAAGAGATACTAAAAGGAGAACCTGACAGAAAAAAATAAGCAGCCTAAGATTCTGTTGCTTTTATACATAAAGTAGAAATTACTTGGATATCAAAAGAGAAAAAAACACAGCATTTCTTTGCATACTGAATAATTGTTAGTGCCTCTCACTTTTTAATGGAAAAAATTAGTATTAACCTAACAGTAGTGCAGTTAACATATTCAACACATTTTGTTTTCTGGACTATGGACAGAGATTGTAACAGGTAATTCTAACTATCAGTAGGAGTGACAGCTCCATGAGACGGTGAGCAGTTATGAAATGAGCTGCACTGATGCAATGATGATATGATGATGGTCCATTATATCTCGTACATTAACTAGGGAGATATTAACATTATTGAGTCTGGTAACACGGAAGTTGCACATGCTCTGGGAAATCTGCTGGTACCAGACCACAGGTAAGTCCTTTTAAAAATCAGGTCAGAGGATATTAATGCTACATCATTAAAACAACAAACAAAGAAACAAAAAGCATAATCAATGAGAAAATACTCTGTCCACTACTTTAAGGGAAAAAAGTCACTTCGAGATCAAAACCTTGCTCCGCTCAGTTCTTACTGATTCAGCTTTGTCATGCATGGTTAAGATTAAAGGAACAAAGTCTAAAATTTCAGGCTTACAACCTGAATTAAAAATACATGGTGGCCACCTCTCATTTATTTATGCCAATAAGTGATCAATTCAAAGTTCAGAAGACAAAATCAATCTCTTTTTTGTAGTTTCTTTGAAATACAATTGAAAACATAAAATGCAAACACTGAGATGAGCCACGGCAGGAGGATACCAATTAGACTGATGCAGAACTCATGAGATCAAAGAGTAGAACAATGCAGTGTAAAGCTGGGTGGTGGCCAAGGAGATGTATGCCATTCTTCTCTTGAGAAGAAGGGAAAGACATGCACCGTCCTAGAGGTCTTTGGGCCAAGACACAGAAGGAGGTAGACCTTCACACTGAGATGACCCACCAGCCCAGACGTCTTACCTAAACTCGCCCCTCAGAGCCAGCATCTGATTCTCCATTTCTACACAGATGTCTAATAGGAAGTTCAAATACAATACTCCTAAGACCGTGATTCTCAAATGATGCACCAAGGCAACTTAGGAAATCCACGGGGGTTCTTGTGGTATTTTAGCATTTCTAGGGAAACCCACTCATACTGAAAATCTGTTGGAGAACACACAGCAATGTGCTTAAGAGAGTTCACAGTTCCAAGAAATATGGTACTCACAGTAGGTCTCTTTTGATAATGTCATACCTTTGTAAAGCTGGGATTTAGGGACTGCTGTTAGAAAAAAGAGAAATTACTGAGGAAAAAAAAATCAATGTAGAATAGGATATGAGGGTGGCAAAACTTAATCTTAACCTGAGGTCGAAAAGTTGTGTGGAACCCAACAGGTGGACATATCTCCTAAGGCGATAAGACACTATTTTTCTTTCAGTGTATATGTATTATTTATTAAACAGCTACTCAATGGTTAGGATATGCATTGTATTAAGTTGTTTGTACTTAACTACTTAATAAACAGAACTATATATAGTAAATTGTTAGAATATAAAGCCTTATTAAATTGTTGGACCTATCAACCAAATAAACTAACTGTTGGGTATTTCTTTTGGACTAGGGCACAAATGAACAAATTCCTAAGAAATCAAGACCATTTGTAAACTTCTGGTATGCATCCAATCACTGCATATAGTAGAAATCTAATCAGCACCCTGATTTTCCCCTTGGGAATGGCATACTTTCCCCATTATCAGTCCAAGCCCTTCAGATGAAGTTGGCTCTACTTCTGATTCCAGGAATTGACTAACTCAGGGCCAAACTAGTACATCACAGCCCTATTGCCACAGCAATTTGATCAGAAACAGACATGACTTATTTGGAGCCAAGGCAATGTTAATGACACTTTCCACTTGGACGGTTAGGAAAGAGGCAAGTAATTTATTTCTACCAAACTTGAACCTTGGAAGATAAGCTACCAGAAACCAAAGAGCGAGAAAGCGAAACCAACAAAAAAGGTCAAAGCTGGAGAAGGAATTAAACCGACTCTCAATGACAGAGTCCGAGTCCTATATTCCAGGCACCTGCTACTGCATCTTCCATACTACATGCCAGTACCTATTCTCCTGGTACCCAGCAGAGAGGATGTCATCTAGACCTGTCTACCCACAATACTGTCCAGGAACTAGAAGCTCTGGCATCATCTGGAAGCTCGTAAGAAATGCAGAATCTTGGGAGTCTACTGTATCAGAATCTGCATTTTAACCGGTGATTTGGACATATATTGAAGTCTGCAAGGTTCTGAATTTAAAAAAAAACTGACTAAAAATTCACTCATCAATCAATTTATTTTTTTAAGTCATCACTGGCCCAATTTTTGTTTGGGACCTCAATTTTCTCAGTTGGTCTATATCATCATCATCATCTATAAAGTCTCTTGTGTCTGCTCAAATCCAATGTTCAAATTGTAACTAATGGTTTGGGGTCTTTTTTACCCCCAAATATAAATCTGTTCATAAAATGCTATTGCTTAATATCCTTCAGTGGCTCTTCAGTGGCTGAGGGAATAATGTCGATATTCATTAATGTAGCCTATAAAGACCCCACAGCCCAATGCCTGACTCTACAGATTCATTGCTCTTCACTCCATCCTTTGCTCGCTGCATCTGCCATACCAGGCAAAGTATAACTATCGTGTTATCACACTCCGTCTCACCTGTATATGCCCTTCTTCCTCTTTTGAAGTCCTCCACATTCCCAATTTGCTCATTCAACTCTCTCACACTCTATTCCAGGGTCTGACCTGTCCTAACGGAATGAGAGTCTAGCAAAATAGGAAATAGCACCAGCTTCGGAGCTGAGCCTGACGTTCCTTACACGTGTCATCTATTGAAGGCTAAGACTTCCTGACATATTGCTATACAGATCTGAATAAGTTGATGGGCATTTCACATTTCAACTGCAGTGAAGAACTTTTATGCCTATAACCTAATGCCCACTACAAATGCAATACTCCAAAGTAAGGCAAAGAATCCAGTCTTCTATAAAGGACACATGGAAAAAAACAAGGGGGTATGGAATCAGGGGAAGGAGATGGGGATGGCTGGGGTGGGGGGGGGATGGATGGGGGATAAATGCAGATGACTGTACTTGAAAAACAATAAAATAATAATAATGAAAAAAGAATGCAGTCTTCTTACGTATGCACTGAAATATTTGGCCAAGTGAACTACAGAGCTGAAATAGTATATAGTATTATGAAAAGTTTACTTGTATTCTTAGGTTGGATGGATATTAAACCTGCCTCCTCTGCCTAACAAATAAGCAGCCGCTGGATACAGTCTCTAGTGATCTTTAAGATGTGAATAACACCTTGCCTATCCATACACACCATGCTCCTTTTTCATTTCCACCCCACTATTCGGCTACTATCGCCACGAATTTTTAAACCTTTTCCCTAAAGGAGCATTAATATTTCCTAATTATGTGTTTGTTGCAATACAGTTTATTGAGAGCTTTTCATATCTCAGTAAGTCTGAATTATAGCAGTGACTCATAACCATAGGTGATTTTGTTCCCCCCGAGGATATTTGGCAACGTCTGGAAACATTTTTGATTGTCAGAATTGGGGAATGCTACTGGCCAGGGATGCTGCTAAACATTTAATATACAGAATTATTTTTTGGTCCAAAACATCAATAGTGCTGAAGTTAACAAACCCTGGGTTACAGGGCAAATGCAGAGATCTGTCCGGTGCCCTAGGTGTCCCCTTCCAGGAAGCTGGCTCTGCGAAGCTAGGAGAAACAGGACTGAGCAGTCACATGGGAAAAAAGAGTCTATTGTAGATGAGGAAAGGGCCAAAGGTCCTTAAAGCACCCACTGGGACCAGAGGGAAAGGATCCAGTTGTTCAACAGGGCGCTGCCTCTGGACACTCAGATGCTCAGCCTTGGGGAAAAATCCGGTGCCATAGCTGGGGCACAGAGCCAAAGAGCTACAGGTTTTTAAGGACCCATGGGCATTTGGGGGAAATGCATCAGTACTGGCCAAGATGCATGAAAGACAGCGGCCCTGCCATTATTTTCTGGGTACTACCTGATATCCTCGGTTCTTATAGCACCCTGGAGGACACCATCGCAACTGATACTTAACTTCCCAACTGCCTTTAATCCCACAATAGGATGTGGGATTAAAATCTAATTTATTTTACTTTAAAGATAGTGATATACCTTACAAAAATAAGTGAAATACTATCTGCATCCGTTATGCATTCTAGAAGCAGTAACTATTACTGGTTGCCACCAACACAATCCCTCCCCAAATTAATCTTCGTATATTTATAGAGCGTCTATTATATTCTTGGCAAGGTATGCATTACAGGAAGTAAAATTAACCATAGTTTCTTGCCTTTCAGAAATACATAATATATAAAGAAACAAAAAGAAAAGAAAGAAAGGAAAAGCTGTAAGAAGGAAAAGAACTTTAGGAAGCCAGGGTTTATCAGTAGTAGTACCTCTTAACCCACTGAGGTTAAGCAGGTTTAGTATAATGAAAGGTTCTTATATTTGACTAGATGGAGATCAAGGGCGATCATTCAGGAAATAATTCACAAGAGCTAATGGAGTAAAAATCCCCAGGGTGTCAAGAAGGGAGATGGGCAAAGGATGCAAACCAGGTGTGAGGAGTTTGGCAGTAAAAGGGAAGTTAAAAGAAAATGTTGACTCCATATCCGCTCTCCCTGCCTCAGTCAGCAGCAACAGATGGATGGCTATTCTAAAAATGTAAAGCCTCGTATGACCAGGCAAGATCAAAATTTTAGCTAGTAGTGTTCCAGGGAAGGAGTGGAGGAAGAAGAAATATCATCAAATATTTAAGACGACCTTGAAAAGGCAGATACCACCTAAGAAAATTTCTCAAAGAATTCTTCCTGGATTGCTCTAATCAGTATGAATGCTCTCTCCCACCAATTCCTATACAGCAGGTTATATTTTCTCATGTTAGCAATTCATCACTACCACCTTGACCACCGACATGTCTCTGTGTGTCTGTCTACCCTGGGCTGCTAGACTGTACACTGTGATGCCAAAAAGACCATGTGTGGTCTTTTTCTATCTTTGTGGTTTTGATAATCTTTCAAAAAATATACTTTTCATGGACTGGGTCCTAAACAAACGAACAAACAAAAAGACTACTGAATGAATGTCAATGCAGAATTGTATAAAAAGTCTTATGGTTCTAAGGACCAAAGCCATGATCAGAAATATAAAGTTGATGGGTTTCCTAACAAAAATATTTAGGCTTGTCATCATTAACCTGTCTAGCCACAGCTATGCTCTGGGTCACACCCATTTGTCCAGCACCCGCAATGGCGACTACAACCTGTAGGTGCTTGACAAGAATTTGCTGAATGAATGAATGAAAGAAAAAGTGGCTCAATTCAAATGACCACGAGAAACCTATTTCAAAAGGTTAAAAAAGGAAACATAGATAAATCAATGTTTTTTATTTTAAGCAGCATATTCAAATTTAGATTTTTGTAGCAGAATGATTAGGATTGTGCTCAATATTCTAGCCTCGCTAAAACTCAATTATGAAATACAGCTCAGATTTACGTATAGCATGAGTCAAACTCCACACTCACCCCTTCCAAAATCTAAAGGTATACAGAGAATCTATGAAGCGAAAGTGACTTGGTACCACCCTGTTTACAGATGTGATGAGTCCTGATTGTTCCTGATATCAGGAATGAAATAACCATACTATACTTCTTCATTTGGCCATGCTATCATTATCGACCATGAAGTACGCAGAAGTTACCTACACTTCCACTATCTGTATTATGTTTCCACTAATCAGAAAAAGGTGCTTGTGCAATCTACATGAGTACATAAATTTTGGCACACAGTGTTAAGCAGATGTTCACATAATTTAAAGGCACAGTGGGATGAAAACTGAGGGAAAATGCTAATTTCCTAGAAATGGGATTAATCATTAGTAATCATAAATTGTACACATTTCTAAAAAGCATGTCCCCATCTGCCCATTTGTACAAAGAAATCTGGCAACTTCATTTAACGCACTGAACACTAAATATGTTCTATTGCCTTTCTAACCTACTATCGTTACTAATTAATTTATCTTTGATTATGACTCCTAGAAGCAAGAATAAATTCTTTGAAATAAATCACCTGGAAAAAGTGCAACTTCATACAAAAAATTGTAAGAGCCTGTTTGACAAATACACCGAAACAAAAAATCAGTGCATTTATAAATGATTTTTAGATATAAAAGGCACAAGTTATGGGATCTAGCAAACACCAAAAGAAGCTACAACTATTTAAAATATTTAGTACGGGCATACAATATAAGTAGTTAGTAGTAACTAGTCTTTTAAAAAGTGTATCTTTCGATACACTGTTAATTATGTACTGGAGTGAAACCTCAGTTGACGCTCTTTTCCAAGCTCACAGAATTTGAGGAGGGCGGGATGCTGACTGTGAGGTGGAGGCCTGACCACCCCTGCGCTGCGGCGGTGCCTTCTCCCATCCAGGGGCCCATCTCCACAGCCCTCCACTAGGTTAACCCGCAGACGCACGTTTCCCCTCACTCCTGCCCTGCTCCAGGTTCGTGTTGAATGAGGAATGGCAAATGCCTAGAGAACATTTTCTTTCACTCTATTTGAAAACAAGTGGGTTACAATGCACAGAAAAATGTGTTTACGAAACACCCAAATGTCCAGCAAACAAAGCAATGGGTGGAGCTGTGTGAGCAGCCTGAGCAACTGGGACACGGTCTGTTGGAGGGAAAAGAAGTTGTCGAGGTCCAAGTACTGACTCAGTACCGTGTCTCATCCAACTCTTCTTACCCAGCAGAGGACACGTTCTCCATGGCTATCGAAGGGGAAGGCCACTGCTTTACTTTCCCTTTGTCCAACTCTATGCCGAGCAGGAGGACAATGCCTTCCTTGCTCTTTATTTCAATACTCCAGAGACACATCTGCAAAGGCAAGACCTCCACCACCTGGGGTACTACTAGTGACCCCTCCTTCATGTCCCTGCCCTGGCTGTTGTCTGCGCCTACCCCTGCCATCTGGACTGCAGCCTCCCTCTCTACCTTGAAGTATTTCTTACCAAACCTTCTCAGTGGGGTTTACCCAGCCACTCCATTTTGAAATGGAAATCAACCATCCCAAGCCTCCTGACCTTTTTTCCATCTTTTTTGCCCAAGAAACTTACCATGTTCTAATATATTATAATTTACTTATTAAATATGTTATTGTTTACTGTCTATCTGGCCATAAACTCAGCTCCATGAGGCGGGGCATCCTTGGTTATTTTGTTCATTATTAAATTCTAAGCACCCCAAAGAGAAGCAGCACCAGATTTTCAATAACTATCTCGTGAACAACATAGAGACAGCCTCTTGATTCAAAAGAGATCATAATGCATGAATAAATAACTATACCTCACAACTGAATATGTCATGGGATTATTTTGGTTTTATGGTTTTTGTTTCCCTCTCCCCTCCCAACATTGGATGGATATGAAGAAAAATGGGTAGAAAGAAAGGGGGAAATTAAGTCTGGGACAGAGGGGGAGAGGAAGAGGGGCAGAGAGAAAATAAAAGAGAAAACAAAGTTTTGGAAGAAGTGTTCAGAATGCAGGTAAAGGAGATTAGCAAGGAGCTATGAACACACTACTGAGACTTAAAGATAATTACAATGATCTCAGATTCATTTGACTGTGCATTTGGCACCTCTGGAACCCTAGAAAGATATATCTTGGGGCTCTAGAAATATATCAGAGGCCCTAGAAAGGCATAATGATAAAAAACATAGCAAGAACCACAAAGGTATTTCTGCAAGTCAGATTTTTTTTACACCAACTCCCAAGTTTTTTAGTGACTCGGAGTCATTAGGACAAAAATGTAAGACCCTGGCAGGGGATACAAGCTATTTCAGGGTAGCGGCCTGGGCAGTCTCTCAATTGGAGGTTCATATCTCCTCACTGCCTTCAAAACAACCCGTGCTCCAGCTCCGTCCAGTCCCTTAGGAGATCTGAAAGGGCTCTGTCATGTCAAGTTTGTCACTGTGAGTTTGCACTCGTCACCCCCTCCCTAAAAGGCCTTTTGCCCCACATACCAATTCATTCACTAGGCCTCCTTTTAAAAATTTCCTCTGAGGAGCCTACCCAAGTAGAATGAAAAATATCCCAATTTTCTCCTACCATCTTTTTTTTTTTGTATGCCTGTGTTGCTATTAAATTTTGAGCTGCCGGAGAGCCAAGTGCATCCAATTAGTGCTCACACCCCCGACACTAAGATTCCTTCTGGCACACAACAGCTTTTAACAAATATTTTTTAAATGAGTGAGTAAGTAGACTCTTAAGAAACTGTAAAATCCCAAACTGCCTTTTAGAACCCTCCCCTTCCTTTTCTACCCCCCAAATTAAATCAGGTCCGGTTGCATCATCATGTTAAAGGGATGGTCGTTACCATTCAATACTGGAAACTCAGGCGATCCATACAGAATGCATAATGCATGTCATTTTGCCAAAATATCCAGTTAACCACACAGTCCATTTATTGATCAAGGGAAAAATAGATTGCTGGTATTTGTTCTCATAAGTAAGGACCGCATAAACAACAGAGGAACACCTCCCTGATATTGTCAATAATGCATTCCATTCTTTTTAAGTGGAAAAAGTTCAGACAGTGGGCTCATGAGCCTACTTTTCTTCACGGTATGTAGCCATTATCCTGAAAGAAGCTTCACTGCGTCTGTCAGGAAATAACGTGGATTTGTCTCGATACACGCAGGGCCACTGCTCACACCTGCGATTTACCCAGGGGCTCCATGGCAGTTAGAGATATGAATCGCACCCCCGCATACTCTCCGTATTTCTGGCTAAATGGGTTGCTGGGAATAGCCTGCCCTGAAGCTGAAATCAAGGGATCATCTTCTGAATTTTTTTAGGGACACAATGCAGCACCAGCTTAATTCACCCTGATGGTATGGAAGTCATTTTTGCCATCAGAAAGGGGGTCACTGTGACCAACAATGTACTGACCTGCAGGCTGGAGAGCACCGCCCCTCTCCAGCAACCTGCAATTTAAAAATACTTCCACCCGCTATAATTCTAACACAAGGGAAGAAAACGCCTCTGAGCAACCCTGTCAAGCTGGGACAAGGTGAATGAGAAAAAAATTTCAATTTCTGAGAGACTGCAAATAAATCATTTAAATACACATACACACAAAAAGCCCTGACTTGTGAGTAATATCTTTGAAAAATTACCTAATAATTTATCCCAAATGAGCATCTCCATTTAAATGAGTGACATCTGGCAGGTTTTCTTGCTTTTTCCTTGGATTTACAACTACTAATTTATTCAGCAGGTTTCGAGTGATTGCTCTGAACTTAGGGTTTTTGATCCATAAAAAAATTGGCATATGCGGTGGCATCATTTTTTTTTCTTTTAAAGTAACAATCAACTTGTACCTGTGCAGTTTGTTTGGTTCTTTTTAACCCAGGAGAAGCAAAGTGGAGAAGGTCAAAGATGGATCGGCTGAGAAAAGAAGGGGGAAGCCATTTGCTACCTCCGCACGTCAGCCTTCTTGCTTCTTACCCACTCAGGTGGGTGTGCATCACCCCAGAAGTAGTTAGTAATTCCCATCTGGTGTGGTTTATAGACAGACATCATTACTATCCATGAGCACAAAGTGTAGAGAGACAGCTGAGTTTCGTGTCAAGTAATCAAGGTTTCACTCCTGACTCTACAACCAGCTTCCCAGTTAATCTAGTGACTACTCCTTAAAGTCTGCTGGCTAACCTCCCGCCCTTTGTTAAAAAGAAACAATAATAACTACACTCCCTATTGCAGTAGTTTATTGAAAGGATTCTAAGAAAAAAAAAAACTTTGAATACTCTTATAAGAGACATAGGGAAGCAATTAGATCCCTGAAAAATGTATGCAGATTTCTTAACCATTTAATCAGAGGCCAACCGCAAACAGAAATTTATAAGGCACTGAATATGTTAAGAAGAAAATAATTGGGAAGTCCTGCCTACACGGTATCGATGCTTTTGAATTGAAGATGCCGTGAATGGTGATCAAACGGCCACAGTGAGGACGGAAAGAGGGGTTAGCGGTTCCAAGTTAATGGATGCAGGCAGCCTTTTTTCACACTTTTTAAACACACGAAAACTATTCCTCAGTGGTGTTCACAGCTCATATATATAGGTCCACATCTTCACATCGTAACGGAGAAACAAATTCCAGCTCATTAGAAAAGTGTAGATTAGAGAGGCAACTCAAAAAGAGCATGACACTGAGGAATGTGCCGGAGCTACGTGCAAACTCTGACGTGCACACGTCACAAAGGGAAGAGAAGTTCCACACAGTCACCCTATCCATCCAGGGTGTAACCTGGATTTCTGACATGACTCACTCTATCTTAGACACAACACGAATAACGTGTGGGTTAGCAAAACTCAGTGTTCTCGCTTCTTCTACATCAGTTACGAGGCACATGCTGTCCCAGAGCACAACAATGCTCGTCCTACCTTGAGGGATCTGAGATAAGAAACTAAGCGAACCCTACAATAAGGCCTTGGCGCATTCTGTTCTCGAATACACCTTTCCTGATGTTCACATACTTTCTCATCCCAAATATCACTTCTTCGGAAGGCTGACTCCTGTCTACTCTACCTAAAACAACACCTGCCATCATTCTTGTCTTCTTCTCTGTCCTCATATTCATCATAGCACGTACCGCTTAGTGGCATTGTAGTTTGTTTTTTTAGTTTTTACGGCCTGAGCCTCGCGCATGGTAGCAGCAAGTTGTCTGTCTGGTCCCTGCTGTCGCTGATGTGCCTGGCACGTTGGTCCTTAACACACAGTGGGGGACGGATCAATACTGGGATTAATGAATGAATGCTTGAATTATAATCATGGGCAACAAAGTTCCCCAAGGTTAGAAGCACAGCCTAACATAAAGGTTACAGCATGGCACAATCCACAGTGAATCGGTGACTGAAGGGTGTTTAGTTGACAATAAAAGTGAGATCAGTGAATCGGGAGAGGAAGGAAACCAGCAGCTCTTGGGATGGCAAGAATTTTTAAGAAAAGGTCAGCAGACGAGGAGAACACAGCATGTGAAGACGCGGGGTGACAGACGACTCTCTGCCAACTTCGGACTCCCTGAGAGCACGTTTACACTCCTGTTTCGGGAACACACTGCTCCTGGGTCCACTCCTTTCCCCACCGCAGTGGGGTTTCTCTCGTTTTTCTCTCTCTAAATGTAAGTAGTCCCTGAAATGTACTGCCTTAAGCTTATCCTCATTGGTCATTTCGCCAAAACTCCTGTGAAAATTAATAGCTTGATAGTACTATTTCCTCTCTATATGTACAATAAATAAATTCCTGAGTTATTTCATTCTTTTATCAAACCAATCACACTGAACTTGGAAAAAAACAGCTGAGTAATATTTCAAAACCTACAACTAATTAGGTCAATGGGAGCCAAACTTTGGAGCAGGTACCTATTTCTTACGCTCTATTAAGCAACATTCTAAAGTACAATAAATGCCAAAAGGAAAAAGGACTCATGGGCATGGACAACAGTGTGGTGATTGCTGATATAGGGGAAGGAGATATAAGGGAACTAAATAGTAATGGAAAAAAATACAATAAAGACTACATACAAGGATAAAAGAAAGGTAAAAAATAAAGTACAATAAATGCAACTGACAAAATATTATTAAATCATCCATAATCAAGTTCTCCTCTGAATCTATCCTTCATAATGTTTTCTCATAAATGCTCACTACCTATACACATGAAATAAAAACAATACAATACCGTGTACTGGACCTGTATTTTTTTCAAACAAATTAACAAAAGAACTCTCTGTGGCTCAAAACTTGAAACAAATTCTGCATAGTCAATGTCTTGCCAACTTCACTTGGCCAAAGCATCTTTCCTCTTTGTCCAAGGCAGCAACACAGGACTACAGAGCCACATCTGTCCGTGAACATGTTCTGAGAACAGGCTCCACTCCTGGTTCAGATTCACTCCGAACAAAGTCAATTTCTCAGCTGCTGCACTGTGACTGGCAAAGCAGACTACACAGTGTTCCAGAGTCAATCAGTTCTCGGTGGAAAAAGAGGAGGTGAAAACGATGTAATCACACGATGATTTAAGAATGAGTGCTTCAGGAATGATTCAGGGGCATATGCTGGATCAGAAGTAAGAAACTGAATTTTATCTCCAGGGTCACTCCACCCAAAGAAACTCATTGTTCAAAACCAGTGTGTGTTGACAGCTGCAAAGGGAGCACTTTCCCGGCTTCCCTGCTCACAAAGTAGAACCTAAAAGGTGTCTCAGTCAGCAACTGACATGGGGAAAGTTTCTTTTTTCCCAGAAGGATTCAACAGCACACTATAAAGTACAATGGTTTTCATTTTAAATTAGTAGGAATAAAAATATTCTGTAAATACTTCATTTTGAATATAATGCTAATTTCTAAAAAGTCATTATTCGTTTTATAACTGAAAAGTTGTAGATACCCTTAGACATTTTTAAAAAATTAAAAGCTGTTATATTTTCGGAAATATTTCTTTCCAGAATTGATGAATACATAGAGGCAGAAAGTGATGGCCAGGGGCACAGGGCTGTGGAGATTGAGAGCCGACTTCTAATGGACACTGAGCTTCCTCTGGGGGATGATGATAAAGTTCTAACACCAGATCGTGGTGATGACTGCCCAAATCTATGCACATATTAAAACACTCACTTACACACCCTAAAAATCGCATTGTTACAGTCTGTGAGTTATACCTCAACCAAGGTCTTGAAAAAGCCTAGTGCCAAAGACGGATGCAAAAGAATTAATGAGAAAGTTAATGTCAACTCCCCATCGCACAGTGACAGACGCAGCATTCAAGGACTGTTAGCTGTAACTACCTGCAATTACCACTTGAAAACACAAGTGTATTTATCATAATTGATACATAATTTATAACACAATATAAGACATTTAATTTCTCTTTTTCGAAATGAATGCAATATGCTTACCCACTGCTTGACTAATTTACTCTTGCAAATCCATAAAATACTGCTTTTATGAATAAATACCACTTCATAACAATAGCTGCAAAGTGTACTTCATTCACTTTACACCTAGATAGTCTTATCGTGTGTTGTCATTTATTTTGTCTCTAAGTAGTATCGGTTTTTTCCTGTGTCATCATACATTCCTTTGTCTATAATGTTGTTTCTTATGTGAATGTTAAGTAATCCACATGGAATTTTAATGAAAGTTACACATCAATAAACACATCTGGTGTCAAAGACACTGAGTAACAACTAAACACCCACTGCCTTTAATAGTGCTTTTGGCACACACACACACACACACACACACACACACACACACACAATTAGAACACAATGTCATGCATACATCCTCCCAAAAAGCTGAATTTTCCTACATATGAGTTTAATAGTCTACAGCGAGTTTTGTTTGTTTACTTGCATTTGCTGACTTTCTTATCGTCTTACTCTGAAGAAAGTTGCAATGGGAGGTCAAATTTTAACAAACGCGTGGGAACCAGTCCTGGCCCTGCAGCTTTGCAAACGTACCTGTACTGTGCGACTCCTATTTCCTGTCAAGAACTGGACTGTGTGCTCTGCAAGATTCTTCTAATTCCCTAGGCCACGATCTGATATCTTAACCTGTGAGTCTGTAAATACAGATTAATCCTCAATACTCGACAGGCTCCTCCCACCTTGTCCTTTTCTGCAGAACTGGAGACAGAAGAAAATAGCCTTCCCAAATCAAAAGAAGCCCCCAAACAGAAGGTGAGAAATTATGGTTAGTGAGTATATGCTAACAAACATTAATAACTCTCTCGGGGGATTATATAATTATCATGTATGTAACACTTCATGCTTTCCAAATGCTTTAAAGCTATTAATTAGTTTTTCCTTTCAAACATGCTGTGAATCAGCAAGTTACTGCCCTCCCTGGCTTCCACGATAGGACGCAAATGAAAAGAATAACTGGTTTCTCAAAATCCAAAACCACTGCTGTGTTATCAAAGAGGAATAATTCACGATAGTGCTAATCCAACATCAAACCACATCATTATCGCCACATACATTATCTTTATTCATGCTTCGCACAATTACATTTAAGATTCAGTGGCATTCGGAGACCTCAAACCAACATCAGGTTCTTTAAGGAGAGGAAATTGGTAAACACATCTGATTTAGATGTGCTGTCTCCTGGAATATTGATTTATTCTAAACTAGTTGAAAAGAAAAATCTATACACTAGTTGATGAAGAAGGAAAAAAAAATAGACTGATCATTTAGCTAGATTTCCAGAGCCAATACTGCCTAAGTTGTGGTCACAGAGGAGTAAAATGAGAAAGTTTGTAGATAGCCGCTGATGGTGTAAGTTTTAAATAACAAAACAAAAACCTAAGTTGTAAAAGGAAAAGAAAGATGCAAGGAAGACAGTAAACACTGAAAGAATCAGAACAGCTACAGAACTTGACCAAACCCTAGAGAAGGTGGGCAGGCCAAGGAAAGCCTGTCCCTCTGCAAGGCAGCCATGGCCAGTTCTCAGGACGGCTGGGGTGCCGTTAAAGCCTGGCATTGTCTACCAGTGGAATTCCTTATGACCCTGAGCACATTCTTCACCAGCAAATAATTAATACCTGTCTGGTCATCTTCCCTGCCCATGGAAACCAGAAGGATTCAAAGTCTGACTTTAAGGCGTATGAGCAAAATTCATTTTTCAGTCCAAATACACACCTAATTGGTCTATTTAGATCAAATCCATTCTCATGGTTTTCCTCACATGCTAGAAGTAAGTTCTGGTACCACGCTTTTTCAGCATAAATGCCACCTCCATTGTGAAGCCTTCTGGGCAGTATAAGCTGCCCTATCTTCTACGCTATAAACACACTTAGTGAATATCCCCGTTAAAGCACGTCTCTTTATTGAACTATAATGCAATATGATTAGTCTATCATTATAAAGCACTGTAATTATTGTATCACGATTATACATTATACATTTTTATTATATGAGTTACAATAATTCTTTTAATAACTACAGAAAGAGCTTGTTTACATATCAGTCCTGAAGTGGACTGGACACTCCTTGACTAAATCACCCATGTCTTTTCATCCTTGTATTCCCTTCCCTAACATCATGACTATTTTATTGTCGGAGGCACGATCAACACTTAATAACATTGAATGAAGGAAGGAAGGATATCTCCAGCCTTAACCTCTTGCCTGAATACTAAGCTATTTTCTGTTCACTAGATATGTCCAGGTAACATCTGGGACTGGGCATGGGCTATTCCTTATGTTCTGTCCTATTCTCCAGCTTCCATACTTAGTTCAATCATCATGAATCAATATCTCTCTGTGTCTCTATCTTCCTTATGTCTGTCTTTCTCTTCTCCCTTCCACCAATCCACACACTCTTATTTCTGGGACACCATTTTCAGTGCAAGGCCCAGCTTCAAGTCATTTATCCATTAAAGCACCACTATTATGAATTCTAATACAGTCCATTTTTTGGTTGCCTTTCCTGTTGACCTGTGAACTCCTTTCTCCTAGAGTCCTTACTTCGCCCTTTGTTTTGAATCTACAGTGTCCAGTGAAGTGTCTAGTACATAACTGAAATCTAATAACCATTTCTTAGATTTTTATTTAAAATTCTACATATCCAAATCCAGTTTTTTCTAATGACTTATGTACTTATTCCATCCTATTTATTGTGGCAAAAAAAAGGCCAATTAGACCTAAGATAAAAAATAGACAAACTGTAAACAGAAAATGCAGTGCATGAACTAACTTATTTGAACCTTACAGCAAATTTTAGGAGTTTGGTATTTTTACATATTTTTTAAAGATTTTAATCATTTATTTTTTTAGAGAGGGGGAAGGGAAGGAGAAAGAGAGGGAGAGAAACATCAATGTGTGGTTGCCCCCTACCTGCCCCCAACTGGGGACCTGGCCCACAGCCCAGGCATGTGCCCTGACTGGGAATCAAACTGGTGACCCTTTGGGTTGCAGGCCCACACTCAATACACTGAACTACACCAGGCAGGGCTTTTTATACATTTTTAAACTAAAAAACTAATTATCTGCTTAATATTAAAATATAAATATGTTTGTGTGTGTGTATTCATTCCTTCTATTTGCTTAATGGGCTTTTTTACTTGTAGTGAAAAAGAAATATATCATCTAAGAATTCACAGAAGAGGGCTCACATTCAAATGCTAGCAAAATATGTTTTATGTGCCATTCATCAAATTACTACGCTTGTCTGGATAGTTTCTCATCCACAAAAGAAGTTTTTGGACTCTCAGTGCTGTTTGAAATGTATCAGTTGAATCCTACCTTTCCATTTAAACCATTCGAAGAACTACAATAGACATGGCAACCTGCCACCACCTTTCCTCTTGTCCCTGGAAATCCCTGGGACAGTTCTCAGGAGCCCTCAGGCTCCCCGGAACACACTTTGAGGACCACTGTACTCTAGAGAATCCCATGACTCTCATACTCCAATTCTGATGGAGAATATGCCCTAAAAGCTACGCACATCTTGTTCTGTGCCGCCTTGGAGACTTTTTGTAAAACTATTATGTGGCCATCAGATTAAACTCTAAAGGTCCAGCCCTGGTCACATGGGCTCAGTTGATTAGAGTGTCAGGGTCCACGCACCAAAAGGTTACTGGTTCAATTCCCAGTCACGGCACATGCCTAGGCTGCAGGTTCGATCCCCAGCTGTGGTGCACATGGGAGGCAGCTGACTGATGTTTCTCTGTCCCTCTCTCTCTCTCAGAAATCAATGGAAATGTCCTTGGAGGAGGATTAAAAATTAAGTAACTACATGAAATAAAATAAAAAATTAAAAGTCCAAATTCGTACACATACACGAAACAGGCAACGTGGAAACTGCTTGGACAGAAATCAGAGTGCCACCATTCAAACAAAATAGATGATGCAAGGGTGGGGACAGTGGGGACAAGTGCTCCACAGTTTCACAGACATTTAAGTTGATAGATACATAATAAGTACAAATTATACTCGCAACATTTACTGCTTAAATTTGAATTACAATAAGTTCTTAAAAGTTTTATCACTCAGCAGAATAAGAGTGAGTTTTGCTATTATTTGCAATGAAATAAAACAAACTGCTTTTAATTTTAAAGCATTTTAGTAATAGCCTTTGCCTATAAATAATTAACTCACTAATTACAAACAATGGTTGCCAATTCATTAAAAGAAAGAAGCAAAACAATTATTCAATGTAATTCCAAATATTTAAGGTACTAAGTAAAAACAATAAAGCTTCATGTATTCATTTTTTAAATATATTTTTTCAGAACTTTTGTTTATTTATTTATAGGCTTTCGCACAACCTAGCTATCAATATTATATAACCTAACTCACTTGTACTGAATTCTGAGGTTTCATTTTATAACCAAACTAAATTAGTTTCCTGGAAAATAAATAGAAGTGAGAGGGGGAAAACGTATCATTCCCAATTAGGCAGACCTGTCTGCTGGTCCATGTTTTATGTCATAATACAATAAAATAATCTGGCAAATGTTGCTGTTAGGAACTGGCTTCATTAGAAAAGGCAGGAAAACGCTGTAGCTCTGCATGTCCTCAGCATATACTTGATAATTAAAGCCATATGCCCCCATCAATCTGGAAAGCATATGAATAATAGGAGGAAAAACAAAGAAACTAGCTTAGAAACCTGTTTGAAAGGGCTGAATGTGTTAACGTCAGCAAAAATTGTGCTGCACCTCTCTCTAAATTTAAACTTTCTGGAAACATTTCTCATGCGAATTCCTAATAAAATGTTTGTTACAATAAACACAATATTCCATGTTTTAACCTGAGAATCTATAAGGCAACATCATTTAATGAGCATTCCATAGTCTCACAGATCATTGAATTGTGTGGTTTGGAGATAATATAAGAAAGAAAAGAAGACACAGTCTGAGAAACACTTAGCAAATTTTCTAATTGGAGAGACGGAACTCATTCTCCTGCTTCAAAGAACGGCCTCAGAATGCTTTCAACATGTCATACAAATAAGGGCAAATTAACAGAGTAAAAACTGAGTAGATAATTCCAAGGAGACGTGGAATAAGAGTCACTTAGAGTTCATTCAGTCTTACCAAAAGAGGTTAAACCTAAGCCAGCTTTTGAAAAACAAGACAGAAGTAAAATGGTTGAAAGGGGGCGGGGGAAGCGTGGACAGGCAAAACCATTGAGAAAGAAAAAGCTCGAAGATGGAAATAAGCAAGATGGGTAGCTATGCTTCCTGAGATATAGAAATCCACATCGACATTCGCATAACTAAAAAATTTAGGGCCTGTGACAGGATTCAAGAGAGGTAAG
>PVKM010014203.1:0-29328 GCA_004027735.1 Carollia perspicillata
GAAATGGCAGTCAAGAGTCTTGTTTATGCTCTGGCCTCTGAGTCACCGATGACCAGTGGGCATCTGCCGAGGTTCTCTTTACTTAACATTTCTTACATGAAAATAATAGCACTGGTAAAAGAAGTGATGTCTCTCAAGCGAGCTGTGAGTGTTCTTTAATTAATACTCAAAGGGCAGTTTAATATGTTTAGAAACAAGCCTTGGTAAAAATGTAGGTAATATGATAATGGGGTTTAATTGGCCAAGCTAAATTACAGAATTCTAATTGAATTTTAGCAATTTTCCTCAGTGCTCTTTGCTAACATTAACTGAGAAATCTATGAGCTATCCTCTTATACTTGGGCTGATCCTGGAGGGGGCTGAAATCAGCAAATTACTCCCTTAGCACACAATATCCAACCATGTGAGGTAATTTCCTACTCCCCAGTCCTCCAGAGTCCTCTTCACAACACCAAAGGCAATAATTCCTCTAAATTGTTCCGCACTGACTGGAAAAGTGAAATCTTCACAAAGCTAGAATAGAGCTTCTGTAAACTTGCTGTCGGTAGTGGCAGATCTAAATTTCTAACACAGGATGTTGAGGTCGTGGAGGTCCTATCAAAATAGACACTGTAGAAACATTTACATGTTGAAAAATGCCTTGAAGTTTCACTGCTCTCTTCCGCCTAGAGTGAGACTGGTGATAGTTCAAGTCTTTTGAACAAAAAGAGGTATTAACTATGATTTGCTCTTTAAGCCGTAGAAGAATGCCTGAGTAGGGTCACATTCTCAAACCTCTTTGAATGGAACCAGAAAATTAGTGCAGAATCTGTAAAATGATAAAATGTTTCTTGCACATACAACCAAATGACTTATCCTATGCTGCTCAGATGTACACATCTCAGAATCTGAGGAAATACTTTCTTTGAAGTATTTATTATAAGTGACAACCTTTTTCCTGCCATTTATCTTTTTTGCCTGAGCCATGACATATCTTTACCCACAGAAGTTCAATTCTAGCCAAGGAAGGTTAAATGGTATTTCTCCAGGTGATCCCCAAACACAACACAACATCCCAATTACATGCCAGTTCGTGTTTCCCACTGCTTCCTTTTACCAAAAGTAAGAAACATTAACAATCTCGAAAATTATGTTATCCATACAAGCACACTGATTTTGTTTAGGTTTCAACTAATTTCTCTTGGGTATAAGTGGACTTGTGCTTGTGTAAATAACCACTATAACCAAAACTCCATGTATGGAATTATTCTATTTAAAAACTACAGATATCCCGAAGTGGTCTCTAACCAACCCTGTCATTTACCTAGGTACAGATAACTTCATGCCAACTTATTTACACAACAGTTTCTGTTGGGTCAATATACCCACAACAATATGCAACCGGAAACACAAGCTCACCTATCTCTTGTCCTAAACCAGAAGATGTAGAAGTATTTCTAATTAACACAGCTTGTTGTATATTACTTCCATATCATAGCAGGATTGCCAGAAACTGACATTGGATGTTTGGGGTAGGAAGAGTTGAAGAGACAGCGTTGGAGAAACCATGTCATCCGTGACTTGAGTGGCAAGTTACAATACTAAGCACAAACACAAGAACTGCAAGCAATCCAATCTGATCAGAAAAAAAATTTCTCCAAAGTTATAACAAATTGAAATGCATGATGCTAGGAAGAATAGTTTAGTGAAGAACCGACTTAGCAATGACTGCCTTTTCACAGACAGATCTAGGACAATGTGCCGTCATCATTACATGACTGATTTAACCTCCCCTTTCTTAAGAGAACTAAAATACAGACAAAATGTCTCCTCTCATTTAACATGCCCTACTACAGTGGCATCAGTTAGACTTCTGACATATTATAAAACATGGCTTTTAATTTTACTTATGTTTTTAATTTGGGCATCTTTATTGTTTAAAGAAAAGAATCACAAATGATACCCTATAAACAGTAAGAAAAACCTAAATGAATATCTAGTCGAAATTAAAGTACTCTACTGCTTATTATCATTATTCTCAAAAGCAAAATGCTTGGAGAGAAGGGAGGGTTGCAAATAAAGACTAGGGTTTTATTTGTTTGGTTGGTTGTTATTCGATATTGTCACACACTGAGTCCTTTTAAGGATGTGATTACAGAGTTAAGCTCTTCGTGTAAGAGAAGAGAATTTTGTTTACTCACCGACTTCTCTTAGGCATCTATTAACTCTTTTTATAGAAGTATTCTTTTTACCTTATTTTTTTAAATCCCCACCTGAGGATATGCATATTGATTTTAGAGAGAGAGAAAAAGGGGCAGAAGGATCGAGAGAAAGAGAGGGAGAGAGAGAGAGAGAAATATCTATATGAGAGAGAAACATCAATCAGTTGCCTCCTGTATGCCCCCAAACCAGGGATTGAACCCACAACCTAGGCAAGTGGCCTGACTGGGAATCGAACCCACAACCATTTGGTGTACCGAATGACATTCTAACCAATTGAGCCACCTGGCCAACACTTTACTATAATTTGTATTCATGCATTCATTCCTTCCTCTCAGCTCATGATGATTAGGAGGGAGACTTGTCAAACCTTTGGTCCAGGATGGAGAATGTGATTCAGGGCCAAGGCAATCAAATTATTGCATTCTAACCATCATAGTAAGTGGTTCTAAAGATAGCGTATACTCTAAGACAGTCTAATTAAAGTGTATCTTACGACTTATGGTAGATACATCTAAAACCAAGATTGATCTTTTATATGAACTTCAACAGGATGAGTAGAAAACAATATGAAGATCTATAAGAATATTTTGACATGATGAATGCGGGGAGGGAAAAGACTGTTAATTCACCTGCCCAAAGGAAATGTGCTAGAATGTATACAGAGAATAACCAGGGCCTATTAACTGTGTTTGAATCCCAGATCAAACTTCACCAGAAACAAAGCTATTGCTACAGTTGAGAGATGAGAATAGGCAACTAAATTTCCGCTTCTAGAATCTAGTTTTAGTTCTTTGTCACTTTATAATTGATATTTATTTTCTTCATCCCCACAGCAGCCATACAGTATGGATGTTAGTTACATTTACAGAAGCAAGGAAACATAATCTTAGTAAGGTTAAGCGAGTTGCCCAAGAGTACCACTCCATAAATAGCACAGTTGAATTTTGAAGCTATGTCTGTCTGACTATAAGTCTTAATCTCTTAAACATTACAGAACAAATTGCTCCCCTAAATGGGTGGAGAATAATGTGATTTCAAAATCACAACTCCATATAGCTGAACAGTCACCTATTTTTACCTGCTTCAAGCATGTGGACAAATAACCTTGCAGACTGCAATGGATATAGTCCAATAATAAAGTCGTGAAACTTAGGAAGAGTTTGTATAAAAACTTGTCATATGATTCAGTTGTGCTTTATACAATTTATATTTTTTATAATTGCATAACTTTTGTCCCAGTAGTAGAATGAATCCTAAACTGACACTTTCCTCCCCACCCCTGGATCATTCTGGACTGGATATGACTCATTCTGTTGATCTTTACTTTACCATAAGTCTTCCTAAGAAAAACTTGTTCGTTTTAATATTTAAAGTACCACAGGGATTGTTTCCTGTTTTTCTTAAGCTGTCTACCCCCTTGATATTATCTCACAGATGATTTGTTAGGCATGCAGGTTTGTATTGTCTCTGTTACTATAAGAAAACAAATAGAGCAGTATTTTTTCAAACTGTTAAACCCAGGAAGCTGGGGAGAAGGGTGGATGTTACATATTGAGTTACTGAGCACAGTTACATTTTTTTTCCAAAAAAGAGCTCTTTTTCTTTTTTAAAAATTTGAAATTCCTAACAATAATTATGTTTAGAATTATGTCACCTTTATGCATGCTATGATTTGAGTTTTCTCTGCCCCTCAGTATTAGCATAGTAAAACCATAAAACTAAGTAAAATTTAATATATACTTGCTATGTGACCTGAGTAAACAATTTCACTTATTTGATTATTAGTTTTATCCATGTGTGAATTGCAGATAATAACAGAGTGTTGTATGATAAATTCTACAATAGAGATGGGACGATGACACTAAGGGAAAATATTCAATCCCTTTCCCAAAAGAAAGAAAAGAAAACTTTCTGAATTGATATAATAGCTAATATGGGTTTTATATGCCAGGTATAAATTTATCTGAAATAGAAGTAGAGGGAAAATAGAACTACTCCATGCTGAGTATGCAAAGTGCAAAGAATTTTAAAATCTGGTACAAGGCAGATGTGAGAACATACATTCCTAAGTCCATTGTGCATTAGCAAATTGCCAGTAATTCAGTGTATTTAGGAATAAGTAGATGCTAAACCAGAATCAGTGGGAGACTACAGATTTCTTAAGGCAGATTATAGATCTCATCATTAAGAGAAGAAGAAGGCATGGAAATATTATAAACAATTAAGATAAATTATTCAATTTGCATTTCTAAAATCTCACTCAGGTGGCAATTTAAAAATGGATTGGATGGACTTAGATTCTTCATTATGTGCTGACTTGATGAGATGACGTTGATTTTAATAAAAGAATGGAGGCTTCTAACTTGGTCCTCAGGGTAGATGATATGCTTTTTATTGAGAAAGTGACATTTGGAAGAAGCAGCAATATTAGCTTAGGGAATGAACTCCTTAAAGTCTATTTTATTCCTTTGGTAATGAATCATTTTACCCTAAGTAAATCCCTATTTTGAAGTTTCCCTGTTCAAATAACAGATAGTTTCTCTTTCCTGATTTCACCTTTACTGATATGTATTTGGATACATAATTACTAAAAATATGAACAAGAAAAGATACAAAATTAGAAATAAGTAACAATAATAATAGCAAAAAGAAAAATAGGATAACTTTGCATTTTGGAAAAGTTTTTAAAGTTCTAGATAATTCATTGGTCAAAAGAAGAAATCATAATTGAAATTTAAAAACTAGAAGTACATGAAATAGCCTTCATTTGAAACTTCCAGAATACTAAAAATATATTTGATATTAATAAACTAAACTTATTAAGTTAGACAAACAAAAATACAATGAAATAAATTTAAAAATGCAGCAGAGATTAATAAAATAAATTACAAATGCAATAAAGTAGAACAAAGTCAAAAGTTGGTTCTCTGAATCAGCTGATAAAAATAATAAATCTCTAGTTGGGTAAGAAAAAAGAGAGGGGATATACATATAAAGCAAAATTGTAGATATAGGGCATTATATGGGTTCTTTTCAGGCTCTGTATATGATCTGCATGATTAGTGTTTGAAAGTGAAACTTATTAAATATATTCATTTCTGAAAACACAAAAACTTAAATGAAATGGACACATTTCTAGAAATGCCTAACATTATGCAGTGCAACATGGACATTTGGAGAGTTTAAATTTTGTAGTCAGCTGTCTGGGTTGAAATCCCACCTTGACAATTTCTCACCACAGTACTCGTGGGAAACTCTCTGAGCCAACTTTCTCCTTGTGTAAAGTGGAGTCAATAATAGTTACTAAGATAAAAAATTCCAAAATAGATTAAGAAGAATTACATTATTTATTAGCCTTAAAACCAGCAAAGATAGCAAATTAGTGATTTTCAAATACTTCAAAACTAAACTATTCTTTTTCTAATGAAATCTACCAAATTAAAAAAAAATGAAACAATTCAAATTTTATAGTTTTTTAGCTAACAGAGAAATAAGAAAGACTCTTCATCTGAAATGTAGATATTTGGATAGTATAAACTTGATACCAAAAAAGAAAAGTTTAGAATGAGAAAGAAAAAATTTACACTCGTGGATATAGATGCAAAAATCCTAAATAAAATATTAGAAATCATATTCAGAAATACCTAAAACAATTTATTCTTAATGTAAGATATTCAAGATGACCATATTAGTTTAATACTACCAATAAGTTAACTTGGTCCACAATATCAACTAATTAAACAAAAATAAAACATAAATTATGACAAATTGACACATATAAAACACTTCATGAAGTTCAACAACACATTACCTTAAAAACTAATAAAATAACTGAATTACCCTGATGTGGCATGTATCTCTCTCTCTCTCTCTTTATATATATATATATATATATATATATATATATATACACATATATATATGAGAGTATATATACACACACATATATATCACACATATATACAAGCACATGTATATATATATATATGAGAGCAAAAACATATACAGAGTTTAAAATTTTAAAGCATTTATTTTAGCGACAAGTACAACCAGAGGAAGTCTTTTTATTAAATATTATTTTAGGAACTCTGCCTGAATAGTAAACTAAACCATAAGTAACTAATCAAATAAATCAAATAAATAAATGACTAGAAAAGGAAAGAAAAATATTTTCATAATTTGTGATATCTAGTTAGAAATTTATACAAGTTTTATAGAAAATACAAGAAAAGTGAGGGATCCAAGATAAAAGTGGAATAAGTGGAAGCTACACTAACCTCTTCAGATGACCAATCTGGAAATACAACTAAATTGTAGAGAAATCATCCAGAATAAACAACTGAAGAATAGTGAGAGAGAAGCCTTATAAACATGGACACACAGAAGAAACCCCTTCACCACAGTGTGACTGGTATGGAGTGCAGAGGAGATTCGAGGGGGCTGGAAAAGAGCCTACATAATATCCAGCTGTGAAAAGCAGCAGGGTTTCTTTCTTCCAGGGACAGAAGGCTGGAGTCACAGAGAGCCTTTTAAAGGGCCAACACATAAAGTTTCACTTGTAGCCATTTACCCTGGGCTCTGGCAAAGGAAGGGTGGGGACAGAGTAGACTGGAGACACTTGAGGAGAAACTAGGAACTGGCTTGGAGGAGAGAACTAATAGAACAGCTGCCAGGATCTCGATGCTGAGTTATTCCTCATATTGCAGGACCCACCTTGTTCAGGTAGACCACTCCCCTCCAAGTGGTATCAGCCTGAGGGGAAGCAATAGCCCTGCCCACAGGAATTACTCTTCCCCACCTGGTGGTGCTTAAGCCTGACAGCTGATTACAGAATGACTAGATTACCAAATGAAGGAGTCAACAGATCTCTAGTAGTCTGAACAGGCTGCCTAAGGCCACACTGGGACACCATCTGACATCACCAGAGGCAGATCCAGAAAGAAAAAAACAGTGGTAAATACAAAATACTACCAAGACAAATTCCACCATGGTCTTCTTCATGATTGATATTTTCTCTTCTACATAGCTATTTTTTATTGTTGTTCAAGTACAGTTGTCTCCATTTTTTTTCTCCACCATTCCCCCCTACCCCAGCCATCCCCACCTCCAACCCTCTTGTCCTTCAAGTTTGAACATATTGTCACTAGGTTTTATACTATAGTTTATTTCAAATCTTATATTTTACTCCTTACTACTTTTATCCCATTTTGACTTCTTCTTATTTTCATTTTAAATTTTGTTTTCTCTTTTGCTACAACTTGTTTCCATTCCAAAATTTTATGATTTCTTCCCCTCCAGCCTCTCAAAATCACTTTTCTTATCATTGGTCATATCACGTTCTTTTTCCTTGCCCTTAAAATACCTGTGTTCTCTCTTCACCATTATTAGCCTTTGCTCATTTGTCATGGATAGGGTGGGTGGCTATTGTTGCATTTCCTTAATTATATCTCTAGATCTTTAATATTTTGGTATTTAAAATCTCAAATTTTACCATCCCCTCTCCTATTCTTCTGCCTTCCTCCTGCCCTTACCCTTTTTCTTCTCAAATTTTACTTTTTCCTTGTCTTAGCCTGGTTTTTGTTCCTTACTCTTAGTATTCCTTTTGCCTCTAGCATCTCAAAATCACTTCCTTTTCCTCTACATATCTCTTAAGCTTTTTTTTCTTTCTTTTTTCCATCTTACTCCCATCGCACCTATATTAATCTTAGCTAATTTGTTGTTAATACTGATGCGGTGGACCTTTTTCTCCACTTTGGTTCCTATTTTTTAAAATTTATTCACTTATGCTTTTCTTTTTCTTTCTCTCTTTTATTATATTTTTTAAATTTCCGATTAAACCTAATATTATATATTTCCCTTTTCTTACTCTATCCTGCCTTCTTTGTTCCCTTTTTCATTTATGATACAACTTTAACTTTCTTTCTCTCTTTGCCTTGCCTTGATTCCCTGTTTTTATTATTGCTCCTTACTCTACCTTCTTGAAATCATTTTTTCAGTTAGTCATCTTATATTCATTTCTCCTTTCTTATCATAGTAGAATCTCTTTATGGTCTTATTGAAAATGGCTCATTTTCTGTTTACAATGTGATTGTGGGTGGGGGTTATTTTTTCGGGTGAGGGTTTGTTTCCTGGACTATGTAGTTTTGTTGTGGCAGCACTGGCACAACAGCATTCAGGACATGGTAGGCTGAGTGATTCTAAGTCGGACACCTGGGGGGAAAGGACCCACCAAAGAATGACCCAGCAACAATCAAAACCCAATTACAACCAGCATAGCCAACATAAATGGCATAAAGGCATGTCAAGAGCATCAAGTTCAGGAAATCAAGGAGACTGCACCATTGAATTCCTCAGGTCTCCTACCATAGAAGGTTACACCATGAAGAGAGAGGGTCAAAGCATATCAATTTAAGAAGAAAAAACAAACAAGAAGAGTACCTAAAATGGGTAGATGAAGAAACAAGCCCCATTCAAAAGGAAAGGAGGAATCCCCAGAAAGAGTGCTAAATGAAATAGAGGCAAGTAAACTATCAGACATTTACTTCAAAATAATGTCTATAAGAAAGCTTAATCAGCTCATGAGGACTACAAAGAACTACAGGGAAACTACAAGGAATTTAATGCAAACAATGCCAGCTTGAAAAAAGACAGACACTGTCAATAAGAGCAAGAAGGAAGTGAAGAATCCAATTTCTGAAATTAAGAACAAAGTAGAAAGAATTAAAAGCAGACTAGATGAAATAGGATTAAATCAGTGAGCTGGGGGACAAGGTGGAAACAAAATCCCCAGACAGAGCAACAAAATGGAAAAAAAGACTCAAAAAGAATAAAGGGTTTAAGAGAGCTGCAGGACTACATGAAAAGTAATAATATCTGTATCATAAGGATACCAGAAGGAGAAGGAGAGCAAGGCATGTAAAACCTGTTTGAAAAAGTAATCACAGAACACTTCCCTAACTTGATGGCAGAAAAAGTCACACAAGGCTAAGTAAGAATCACAGAGTCCTGATCAAGATGAATCCAAAGAGGCCCAGTCCAAGGACTATACTAATAAAAATGACAAAATTTAAAGATAAAGAGAGAATATTAAAGACATCAAGGGAAAAATAGCTAGCAACATACAAGAGAGAGACCCAATAAGACTGTCAGCTGATTACTCAACAGAAACACTACAAGCCAGAAGTGAATGGCAATAAATATTCCAAGTAATTAAGAGCAAAGACCTGAAACCGAGACTACTCTCCACAGCCAGACTCCTAATTACAATGGAAGGTGAAATAAAGATCTTCCCAGACAAAAAAAAAAAAAAGAAAAAAGGGGGGGGGCGTCTAAAAGATCACATCTCCACCAAACCAGTGTTGCGAAAGATGCTAAAGGGACTGCTTTAAAAAGATGAAGAAAAACAGACAGAAAGAGGGGAAACACAAGTGCGAAAGGAAAAATGGCAATTTATACGTACCTATCAATAATAAACTTAAATGTAAATGGATTAAAGGCTCCAATCAATAGACATAAGGTAGCTGAATGGAAAAGAAAACATGATCCATATATATGCTGTCTAAAAGAGACCCACCTCAGAAGAGAAGATCTACACAGACTGAAAACAAAGAAGTGAAAAAAATATTCTAAGCAAATAGATCTGAAAAGAAAAAGCTGGGGTAATAATACTTATATCAGACAAAATAGATGTCAAAACAAGGGCCGTAAAAGGAGAAAAAGGAGAATATGATATAACTCTGAAGGGAACAATCCATCAAGAAGATATAATCCTTGTAAACATATAGGCACCCAACATAGGAGCACCAAAAATATAAGGAAAATCTTGAATGACTTCAGAAAAGATATCAAAAACAACATAGTAGGAAATTTTAACACCCCATTGTCAACAATAGATAGATCTTCCAAGCAAACAATAAACAAAGATATTGTGGTATTTTTTTCCTCATACAGTTTTTATTTTTATTTATTTTATTATTTTATTTTAATTGTTGTTCAAGTACAGTTTTCTGTCTTTCACTCCCATCCAAGCCCACCCACCCAGACCTCCCCCATCCCTCCCATTTCCACCTCCCCCCCCCAGCTTTTGTCCATGTGTCTTTCATACTTGTTCCTGTAAACCCTTCCCCTTTTCCCCTGAAATTCTTTCCCCTCCCCGCTCTGGACACTGTCAGCCTGTTCTCTATTTCAGTGTCTTTGGTCATATTTTGCCTGTTTGATTGTTTTGTCATTTAGGTTCCTGTTAAAGGTGAGATCATGTGGTATTTGTCTTTCACCACCTGGCTATTTCACTCAGCATAATGCTTTCCAGTTCCATCTATGCTGTTGCAAAGGGTAGGAGCTCCTTCTTTCTTTCTGCTGCATAGAATTCCATTGTGGAAATGTACCATAGTTTTTTGACCCATTCATTTACTGATGGGCACCTAGGTTGCTTCCAACACTTGGATATTGTAAATTGTGCTGCTATGAACATTGGGGTGCATAGGTTCTTTTGGATTGGTGTTTCTGGGTTCTTAGGGTACAATCCTAGCAGTGGAGTTGCCAGACAAAAGACACATCCATTTTTAGATTTCTGAGAAAATTCCATACTGTTTTCCATAGTGGTTGTACCAGTCTGCACTCCCACCAATAGTGTACTAGGGTCCCCTTTTCTCCACAACCTCTCCAACACTTGTTGTTTGTTGCTCTGTTTATGATGGCCATTCTGACCAGTGTGAAGTGGCATCTCATTGTAGTTTTAATTTGTATTTCTCTGATAGCTAGTGATATTGAGCATCTTTTCATGAATTTCTGGATCCTCTGTATGTCCTCTTGTAGAAGTGTCTGTTCAAGTCCTTTGCCCATTTTTTAATTGGATTGCTTGTCTTCTTAGAGTGGATTCATGTAAGTTCTTTATATATTTTGGAGAGTAAACCCTTGTCTGAGGTACCATTGGCAAATGTTTTCCCATATGGTCGGTTCTCTTTTTATTTTAATGCTGTTTTCTTTAGTTATGCAGAAGCTTTTTATTTTGATGAGATCCCATTTGTTTATTCTTTCCTCAATGTCCCTTGCTGAAGGGGACATATCAGTAAAAATGTTACTGTGTGAAATATCTGAGATTTTCCTGCCTATGTTCTCCTCTAGGATTATAATGGTGTCACAGCTTATATTTAAGTCTTTTATCCACCTTGAATTTATTTTTGTGTATGGTGTAAGTTGGTGCTCGAGTTTCATTGTTTTGCACGTAGCTGTCCAATTCTCCCAACACCATTTGTTGAAGAGACTATCTTTATTCCATTTTATGTTGCTGCCCCCTTTGTCAAATATTAACTGACCTTAGAGACTTGGGTTTATTTCTGGGCTCTCTGTTCTGTTCCATTGGTCTATATGCCTGTTTTTATGCCAGTACCAGGCTGTTTTGATTACAGTGACCTTGTAATACAGTTTGGTATCAGGTATTGTGGTCCCTCCTACATTGTTTTTCTTCCTCAAAATTGCAGCTGCTATTTGGGGTCGTTTACAGTTCCATATAAACTTTTGAAGTGTTTGCTCTATGTCTGTGAAATATGCCATTGGTACTTTGATAGGTATTGCATTGAATCTGTATATTGCTTTGGGTAATATGGACATTTTGATGATGTTAATTCTTCCAACCCATGAACACAGTATATGTTTTCATTTGTTTGTGTCTTCCTTGATTTCATTCTTCAGTGTTGTGTAGTTTTCTGCATACAGGTCTTTTATCTCCTTGGTTAGGTTTATTCCTAGGTATTTTATTTTTCTTTTTGCTATATTGAATGGGATTTTTTTCTTGATTTCTGCTTCTGCTGTTTCATTGTTGGTATACAAGAATGCCATTGATTTCTGGATATTGACTTTGTATCCCGCTATTTTGCTGAATTCATTTCGGGGAAGGATCATAAGTTGGATCTAGAAAGCAGTGAGCAGTGAGTATTTACTCAGAATGTCAGATTCTGAGTAAAGTGAGGATAAAGGATAGTACATAGGTGTAGTGTGTGAGAGAATAGAGTTAACCACTACAGTAATAGAGTTCAGGAAACCGTGAAGTGGGCTAGGATCTGGGAGGGGTGTTGTATAGTATTTACAATAGTATGGAACAGCTATTATTTATAATAGTAGAGCAACAGTCACATCACAGAATCTATGAGATCTAGATACAAAGAATAGGGAGTACTGGTCCTTCAATAGTGTGCCAATGGAACACAGGTGAAGTGAAGGACAGTAAATTAGCAATACACTATGAATGAGAGAACAGGGACACCTGTCAATTGATACAATTACCCAGCCAAGCAAAAAGACTAAACAGAAAGAAGAGGAATACCAAAATATTATTCAAATAAAAGATGCAAGAATAAGGTAAAAATAATAATGCAAATATGCAATATCTTGCAGGTTCCTTGTAATAGCAAAGTGAAATTTGTGTCTCTGTCTCAGCTGTTAGGATGTCCCCTCTTTGGGACCAACTCTAGTTTTTTCACAGTTCTGGTTTTCTTTGTCTTATTTGTGGGTACTTAAAAAAAAAGCAGGCTAAGGAAGGTAGAAGAAATAAAATTGGAAAGAAAGGAAGAAGGAATAAAACAGGAAAGAAGGAAAGAAATGTAAAAGGCATTGAGAGATAAAAAATAAAAATTAAAAAATAAAAAATTTCTTTTGAAAAATCACACACACACACAAGAAAACAAAACAAAACAACAACAACAAAAAAAACCTCTTGCTGGTTTCAAACTGGTCAAACCAGTTTTTCTGTTCTTGCTGGCTGCAACAGTCTGAGGGGCAGGTTTATAGATGTGGTCTCAGGGTTCCCAGGTCTCCCTGTCTCCAGCCGTGTGCACACTCACTCTGGGTTTACCAGGTGCGGGCTTCCAGTTACCCAAGGTGAGCACTCTCTCTCTGGGTCCTGGTGTGGTCCCTGGGTGCTCTACAAAGCTCTCTGTCCCCGGGTTGTGGGCACACCCAGCAGGTGTGGTCACTTGGCTCAGGTGCACACTCCTTCCAGGGCTATGTGTGGGTGCTCACAGCCCCCGTATGTTTGCTGCTTAGTTCTTGAAATTGCTCTCTGAGATTTCAAGCAACTAGGCTTCTACAAATGCTGCTCAAATCCTGCCTGGCCAGGGAGGGAGTGCCAACCCAGCTCCCTGCTCCCTGTGGTCAGCCCAATGGGCCTGGGCCGGAGCTGCAGCCTCCCTGATCCCTGTGCTGATCTCTAGGCCTTTATCTTCCTAAAGTAGTCCCCTTACCATCTGGTTTTTCAATGTCCACTACAATTTTTGATCTCCTATTTTCATATCTGTTCTGGTACTGTTGGCTGTCTGCTCTGTTCCTCCATAGATCGGCCAGGTTTCTCTCCCATGCATAGGGGGGAGTGGAATCTGCTCCCTCTTACTAAGCTGCCATCTTCTCTCTTCAATATTGTGGTATTGATCAACACTCTAGATCAAATGGACTTAAGTTATATATACAAAACCTTATACCCCAAAGAAGCAAAGTATACTTTCCTTTCAAATGCACATGGAATATTTTCAAAGATAGACCACGTGATAGGTCACAAAACAAGCCTCAACAAACTCAAGAAAATTGAAATCATATCAAACATCTTCTTGGATTACAATGGCTTAAAACAAGAAACCAATCTCAAGGAAAAAAATGAAAAACATTCAAAATCATGGGGACTGAATAACATGCTAGTAAACAATGAATGGGTCAATAATGAGATCAAAGAAGAAATCAAAAAGTTTCTGGAAACAAATGAAAATGAACATACAACAATCCAAAACCTATGGGACACAGCAAAGGCAGTCCTAAGAGGGGAAGTTCATAGCGATATAGTCCTACCTAAAAAGGAGAAAATTTTCAAATAAACAATGTAACCCTATATCCATAAGAACTAGAGGAACAATAACAAACAAAACCCATAGCGAGTAGAAGGAAGGAAATAATCAAGATTAGAGCAGAATTAAATGACATGGAGACTAAAAGAACAATTCAAAACATCAATAAATGCAGGAGATGGTTCTTTGAAAAGTTAAAAAAATCAACAAGAGAAATTGCAACCAATACCACAGAAATACAAAAGATTGTAAGAAATTACTATGAACAACTATATGCTAAGAAATTTGACAACCTGGGAAAAACAGAAAAATTTCTAAAAACATACACTCTTCCAAAATTGAGTTAAGAAGAAGCAGAAAGCCTGAATAAACTAATAATGATTAGTGAAATTCAAGTAATAATAATAATAATAAAAACTCCTGATACACAAAAGCCCAGGACAGATGGCTTCACAGGTGAATTTTACCAAACATTTTGGAAAGAGCTAACTAATATCCTTCTTTAACTACTCCAAAAAATTCAAGAAGAGGGAAGACTCCCAAACTCTTTTTATGAGGCTAGTATTATCCTAATTGCAAAACCAGGTAAAGACACACAAACAAAATTACAGGCCAATATCACTGATAAATGTAGATGTTAAAATCCCCAACAAAATATTGTCAAAATGGATGCAGCAATACATTAAAAAGATCATATACCATGATCAAGTGGAATTCATCCCAGTGATTCAAGGATGGTATAATATTCACAAATCAATAAACATAATGCATCATATAAACAAAATGAAAGAAAAAACACATGAATATATCACCAGATGCAGAAAAAGCATTTGATAAAGTACAGCACCCATTTTTATGATAAAAATGATCAGTAAAGTGGGAATAGAGGGAGCATACCTCAAAATAATAAAGGCCATATACAAGAAACCTACAGCCAACATCATACTCAATGGGCAAAAATTAAGCTTCCCCCTTTGGATCAGGAACAAGACAAGGATATCTACTTTCACCACTTTTATGCAACATAGTAATTAAAGTTCTAGCCACAGGAATCAGACAAGAAAAAGAAATAAATGCATCCAAATTGGAAAGGAGAAGGTAAAACTTTCTATATTTATAGATGACATGATAGTGTACATAGAAAATCCTATAGGCTCCACCAAAAAACTACTTGACCTAAGAAGTGAATTTGGCAAAACAGTGGGATACAAAGTCAATATTCAGACAAAGAAGCCATTTTTTTGTACACCAGCAATGAAATATCAGAAACAGAATTTAGGGGAAAAATCACATTTACTATTGCAACAAGAAAAATAAAGTACTAGGAATAACCTTAACCAAGGAGGTAAAACACCTGTATTCAGAAAACTACAGAACACTGAAGAAAGAAATCAAGGAAGATACAAGCAAATGGAAGCATATACCATGTTCATGGATTGGAAGAAGCAACATCATTAAAATGTCCATACTACCCAAAGCAATCTACAGATCCAATGCAATTTCTCTTAAAATACCAATAACATATTTCACAGATTTAGAACAAACATTTCAAGAATTTATATGGAAACAAAAACAACCCCAAATAGCCTCAGCAATAATGAAAAAGAAGAACGAAGTAGGAAGGATCACAATACCTGATATCAAACTATACTACAAGGCCACTATAATCAAAACACTCTGGTACTGGCATAAGAACACATACTTAGATAAACGGAACAGAATATAGAATCCAGAAATAAATCTATGTCTCTGTGGATTTATTTGACCAATTAATATTTGACAAAGGGGAACTTCCAGCCAAGCACACTGTGCCTCTTCACACAACCAAAAGAAGGACAACAATTTAAAAACAAAAACAACCGGAACTGATAGAAAATCGAACTGTAAGGAAGTCCAACAACCAAGGAGTTAAAGAAGATGCACTTATCCAGACCAGTAGGAGGGGTGGAGACAGGCAGCCGGCAGAGAGAACTCACAGCAAAGCGGTGGCTGGAAGACCCAGTGAAGCAGCAGCTGGTGGAGCTGGCTGTCCCACATTCACAAGCAGATAAACCGGGAGGAACAACTGGGGAGCAGGATGGTCTGCGCAACCCAGGGCCCCAGCATGGGGAAATAAAGCCTCAAAGCACTGATTGAAAAAACCTGTTGAGTTTGAGGAGGCAGCAGGAGAAACTCCCAGCCTCACAGGAAAGTTTGTTGGAGAGATCCACAGGGTCCTAGAATGTACACAAACCCACCCACCTGGGAATCAGCACCAGAAGGGCCCACTTTGCTTGTGGGTAGTGGGGGAAGTGACTGAAATCTGGCAGAGAGCAGAACAAGTGGCATTGTTCTCTCTAGGAACCCTTCCCACATACAGCATGACAACACAGCCATGTGGATTACCCTGCCCAGTGAATACCTAAGGTTCCACTCCTTACTACATAACAGGAATGTCAAGACAAAAAAAATGGCCCAAATGAAAGAACAGATTGAAACTCCAGAAAAAATACAACTAAGCGATGAAGAAATAGCCAACCTATCAGATGCACAGTTCACACACTAGTAATCAAGATGCTCACAGAATTGGTTAAATTTGGTCACAAATTAGATGGAAAAATGAAGGCTATACTAAGTGAAATAAAGGAAAACATACAGAGAACCACTAGTGATGGGAAGGAATCTGGGACTCAAATCAATGGTGTGGACCAGAAGGAAGAAAGACACATCCAACCAGAAAAGAATGAAGAAACAAGAATTCAAAAAAATGAGGAGAGGCTTAGGAACTTCCAGGACATCTTTAAATGTTCCAACATCTGAATTATAGGGGTACCAAAAGGAGAAGAGGAAGAGCAAGAAGAGAAAAAGTTATTTGAACAAATAATAAAGGAGAGTTTCCCCATTCTGGCAAAGAAAATTGACTTCCAGGAAGTCCAGGAAACTCAGAGAGTCCCAAAGAAGTTGGACCCAAGGAGGAACACACCAAGGCACATCATAATTACATTAGCCAAGATTAAAATGAAGGAGAGAATCCTAGAAGCAGCAAGAGAAAAGGAGACAGTTACTTACAAAGGTGTTCCCATCAGACTGTCAGCTGATTTCTCAAAAGAGACCTTACAGGCAAGAAGGGGCCGTAAAGAAGTATTCCAAGTCATGAAAGGCAAAGACCTACATCCAAGATTGCTCTATCCAGCAAAGATTTCATTTAGAATGGAAGGGCAGATAAAGTGCTTCTCAGATAAGGTCAAGTTAAAGGAGTTCATCATCACCAAGTCCTTACTATATGAAATGTTAAAGGGATTTATCTAAGAAAAAGGAGATAAAAAACAGGTATAGTAAAATGACAGCAAACTCATAATTATTAACAACCACGCCCAAAACAAAAACAGAAACAAACAAAGCAAACAATCAAAACAGGAACAAAACCACAGAAATGGAGATTGTATGGAGGGTTATCAACAGTGGAGTGGAAGGGAGAAAGATAGGTAAAAGCTACAGAGAATCAGTAGCATAGATGGTAGGTAGAAGATAGAAAGGGTGAGGATATGAATAATATAGGAAATGTAGAAGCCAAAGAACTTACATGTACAACCCATGGACATGAACTAAAAAGGGGGAATGAGTGTGGGAGGGAGTGTGCAGGGAAGAGGGGAGTGAAGGGGGGAAATGGGACAACTGTAATAGCATAATCAATAAAATATATTTAAAAAGATATTTGACAAAGGGGGCAGAAGCATAAAATAGAGTAAAATAAACTTCTTCAACAAATGGTGGTGGGACATCTGGACAGGTACCTGCAAAAAAATGCAAATACACCACCAACTTACATTACACACCAGAATAAACTCAAAATGAATAAATGACAAACATAAACTGCAACACTATAGAAAACATAGGCAGAAAAATATCAGATATTACACACAACAGTATTTTCACCAATATATCCTCTAGGGCAAGAGAATTAAAGGAAAGAATAAACAAATGGGACTACATCAAATTACAAAGCTTCTGCATGATACTTACCTGGCAAGAGAGATACCATGATCTCGAAGGTGGTCTTCCCAGGGAAAGGTTTATCCATTGCACTCTGGATGTGCTGACCTCTGTGATTTCCTCAAATATGGGAAACTCAACTGTGGGGAAAAAATCCCTTCTTCATGGCTTAAGAAAATATCACCAAAATGGACAGGGAGCCAATCATATGGGAAAATATATTTGCCAACAATATCTCAGCCAGGGTTTGATCTCCAAAATATATAAGGAACTCATGGGACTCAATGCCAGGAGGACAAACAATCCAATTAAAAAATGGGCAAATGATCTGAATTCTCCAAAGAGGACATAGAGAGGGACCATAGGCATATGAAAAGATGCTGAACATAACTACCCAACAGAGAGCAAATTGAAACCACAATGAGATACCACCTTACACTGGTCAGAATGACCATCATTAACAAATCAACAAACAAGTGCTAGCAAAGTTGTGGAGAAAAGAGAACCCTAGTACACTCTTGGTGGGAAAGCACACTGATACCGCCACTGTGGAAAATAGTATGGAATTTCCTTTAAAAAAAAACTAAAAATGGATCTGCTGTTTGACCCAGTGATTCTACTGCTGGGATTAACCCCTAAGAATGCTAAAACACCAATTCATAAGAATCTATACACCTTTATGTTCAATAGCAGCACAATGGCAGCACACTTTACAATAGCCAAGTGCTGGAAACAGCCTAAGTGCCCATCAGTAAATGAGTGGATCAAAAAACTGTAGTACATTTACACAATGGAATACTACCCAGCAGAAAGAAGGAAGGAACTCCTACTCTTTGCAACAGCATGGATATAACTGCAGAATATTATGCTAAGTGAAATAAGCCAGGCGGTAAAAGAAAAATACCCTATGATCTCACCTATAAGGGGAACTTAATGCACAAAACAAACAAATGAGCAAAATAGAACCAGAGGCATGGAAACAAGGAACTGACTGACAGGGACCAGAGGGAAAGGAGGAGGAGGATAAGGTAGAAAGGAGGGAAGAGTCTAATTCAAGAACAAGTATAAATGACCATGGACATGCAAAACAGAGTGGGGATTGACTGTGGGAGCAGGTGTTAGCAGGGAGTGGAGAGCAATGGGGGGAAATGGGGACAACTGTAATATAACAACAGTAAAAAAAATAAATAAAGAGAATTAGTCACACCTTAAAAAAGAAAATATAAGAAAAGTTACAAATGAATTATTAAATTTAATGAGCAGATTTAGTAATTGGATACAAATCAATACCCAAGTGTGTCAGTAGTGCATATAATTTTCAAAATCTTTGGATTGCAATAGCAAAAAAATGATATTTGTAGTGAAAACTCAAAAATTATGAGATATTTTTCAAAGCCATCTAAGATTCAAATAAATGGGAAGTACCATGCTCTTAGTAAAAAGTTTCAATATTACAATAATTTCAACTCTAAAACATTCTACATATTTAATGTAACTAAAACTAAAATGCCAGCATGTTTATATACAATGGTTGACAATCCAAAATTTGGATAGAAATTCAAATGTCATGAATTACTAAAGCATTCTTGGAAAAAAATATAAAACTAAGTACAGTAGATATGTCCAGCAAACTCTCCATAATTATTATAAATGTATTTTAGGATGGTAGTACTAGTAAAGAATAAACATTAATTAGTGGAAAGAATAGGAATATGGACATTTAGTTTGTGACAGAGCTGACATTGCATATTAATGGAGAAAAGATGAGACATTAAATAATTTTCTAGGAAAGTTTATAATTGCTATAAAAATATTACACTTAGCCTCTACTCCACAGCATAATAAAATATTAATTTAATTGGGATTAAATAATTAAATACAAAATATAAAAGTAAAATCTTTTCATAGAAAACAGAAGAATAAGTTATTATATCAGCATTTATTTGTCATTGCACTTGGTATCTATTTATTTATATATATATATTTATTTATGTATGTATAATTAATATATACATTCTAACAAAGATGGTCCCTGTAGTTACATAGACCTTTCCTGCCTCCAGCAGTCAATGTATATTTAGTCACTTCTTTTTTATTTTATTGTTGTGCAAATATAGTTGTCTCCACTTTTCTCCCATCACTCCCTGCCAATCCCAACCATCCCCACCTCCCATACTTGATCCTACCCCCTTTCTTAAATATGTTTTTAAAAGCAATTCATTAAGAAAAAGCTAGTAATTTTAAACTTATTAATATTTAAAACTCTGGTGTATTAGAAGATAAAACAGGATAAAAAATGTAAAAGATTTTTACAACATATAACTAATAGAGGTGATAGATAACATTTGCCTGTACTTATAACAACCTAGATAATAATCTTGGCCTTTTTATGTTTATCAAAAATTATGGCTGAATGTTTTATGAAACTTTGATACTTTTAAAAATGAAATCAAAACCTAAAATTCTAAGATGTCTTCTGGACATGGGGTTATTAAAAGAGCCATTGGCTAAAAGGTTCCAAACCATGGAAAAAAAAAATTAGAGAAAGACCTTGGGAATCTCAACAGTGAGAACTGTTCATGGACAAGATATTAGTTCAAGTCTAGGCGAGAAAAAAGATAGAGTTGACATAGTCAAAAGTGTAACTGAACAGTGTTTAATGAGGAGACCATTACCAAAGGCATGGATAGGCATAACAAAGAGAACAAACAGAAAGCCCTGACCCCCACAAGTACTGAGGGGGCAAGAGGAAGGAACAATTACCTAACAATACCTGTGGCTTTTATAGAAAAATAAAGCTATTCCGAAACTGTCCTTGCAAGATAAAAGCCAGGAATACAAAACCTTCCCTTCTACCCCTTACTCTCCTATTTATGTGTCCTGTTGGGTGAACCCAACCAAAAGAGGGTAATCCAGTTAATTTATTACACAGATGTCAGCTCCTGTTCCCTTCTTCCAACAGAAGGGGAGACAAAAAATATCCAGAAAGTAAAATTCAGAAATAGCTGGTATGCTCCAGTACCTAATAACAACAGTGATCGCAGTTAAAGTGGTCATAATATTACTTTAACATTTTATAGCCTGTAAGTAGCTTTCATCTCAACATTTTCAATTTCAAATATATTTTCTCAAATTTAGCCATGATCTCTATTTTACTAAATCTGATGACAGTTTTTTCTGTCCTTATCTTCTGTAAACTCTGAGCAGAATCTGTTACAGCTAGATTCTTCTTTCTTTTTTTTTTGATGATATACTCTCTCTTTTCATTCTTCATCTCTACATTAAATGTAACTTTTGACACCCCTAAATCAAAGTTTCTTCATTATTCTACAACATTAAACTATTATTTTCCCACAGTACTTATGACATCAGAAATTATCTTAATTGGCTTTTTTCTTTTTCTTTTCAGCTTTACTTGATTGTAAAATTGATGAGAATAAACCCTCATTTATCTCAGTCATTGCTGTGTCTCTAACGCCTGAACAGTGTCTCGCATATCATAGGTGCACCGTGGTTAAATAAATTGATATATTCAGTAATATGACATATAAACAGATGTCTGATACAAAACAAATGCTTTAGAAATCATAGTTTTTTTAAATCTTCCTAAATGTTGTACTTTGGAAGAAAAGGTTTGTTTAGTTAAATGATCCTCTGAGTGATAGGACTAGATTCCCAAATGTATTATAACTCCAAATTAATCATGGGTCAACATTCTCCTTACTGCCATTCCTTTAAGTTTCTTTCTTTTCCCAGTCATTTGAAAATCCTGTTTGAGTCACCAGCTCTTTCACAAGGAATTCTCTCAGCAAAGCATTTGGTTCTTTGTTTATTCTGATCTTTCCCTCCCAAGATGCTGTGCCTAGAAACATCACTCCTTCACCCAAGCAGACACGCCACTAGCTTAGGTTCATTTTGTGAGATGTTTTCTGACACTCTTGATATTTTTTTCAAATGATTCATTTTTCTCCAGCCAGTCTCATCTCTTTTAGCAATGGCCATTCCTTCACATAGGTTCATACTTATGAAGATTGATTCGAATATTTTTGTACAAAATTTCAAAAACCCATGTAAATTTGAGTATGGTCAGGCATATATTCTAATGAACATTCTGTGATGGGTAAAAGAATTCTTAGGCCATTTTGTCATAGGTTCCTCTACCAGAGAAAGAATACTATGGAATGGTGCTGCTTAGCTCCTCCACATTCTGGCCTATAAGACTCTCATCTCTGACTCCCAAAATAATTATAGCAGTTCCCCAACAATATCTTAAAAATTAGTCAATACAGTAGCATACTCATTTATATGAGAAAGAAGTAAAACCATTTTAAGAGACTGAATTGACTGTTTGAATGAACAGATCAACTAAGAAAGAACTGACCATCAGCCCTGACCGGTGTGTCTCCAATCAGTGTTTCTCTCTCACATCCCTGTTCTCTCCCTCTCTTTATTCCTCCCTTCCCCTTTCTCTAAAAATTAATAAATAAAATATTTAAAAATGACCATTGTACAGCCTATAGTGTATACTTATACAAAGTACTATAATTTTCAAATCACTGTCATGTATTATTTTATTTAATTTACAGTATTATGATAAAGTTAGAACTACCAAAAGTTATCATCAGTAAAAATGATCTAAGGTGTCATCTACTCCAATTTCTTTATTCCTATAATAATGATGATGATAACACCACATTACTGATTTATCTTATACCGTGTAGAAAAACTAATATATTTTTAAAATTAACTTTAAAATTGGCTTTGACTAGTCAGTGTTCTTTGGTCTCAGTAATATTGCAATCTATGTCAATCATTCTAATAGATACATGGTATTCTATCCTAGATGGGGGCAATTTTTAAAATTATATTCTTAGAATAGTTTAAAATTATACTCTTAGAATATTTTTAAATTAAATAAAGGAAGGGAAATATAAATTAGAAAATGTAAAATGCAAAAATGCAGTAATTTATTGGCAGTTGCCATCCATGTATTACCTTCCATTTGAAGACATGGCAAATGCACCAAATTTGTACTGTATCCTACAAACTCTGATACAAAGTTGACATGTTCTAAAATGTCAAATCTACCAATGTCAGTTCCTAGTACTTTCTTTGGGAAAACATTCAGATCCTTTTTAGCTCAGTGTTCTTTCTAAATACTATTTTGGAAGTTTCATGAGGTATTCATGAGCAAAAGAACACCATTAAATTATTTTTCCTGGAAATTTTTTACACATCTTTATGGAATCTGCTCAGAAGAACACAAATAGAAACTTGTAATATGTTTTGTCAGTTTTCAAATACCAACTGCTTATCTATAAAAGAGAAAACTTTAGCTACTAGTTTCCTCTTTAGGCCACTAGTACCAGGGTGAGGGGAAAGAGTCCACTGCTAACACTAAAATGTTATGGCAACTCAGGTTTGTCCACATGCCACATCTTCACTGTGAATCTCTATATGCCAAGACCATTCCTGGGGACATTTTAAAGGAAGAACAAAGTTAGAAACTGTGTGTTGACCATTTCCATGATTGTTTTGAGAGGGTGAGGGTTTGGTTAGGGTATGTTTTATATCGTATGCAACTTCCAGGAAATTATTATGTTGAATCATGGATGGTAGAGTGACAAAAGCCCAGAAGAATGCATCTGCTACCCTTGATTGAGCCTGGACAAGAAGTCACAGTCCCATCTTATAGGTAAAGTAGTTGAGCCTCTGAGAGCTCAAGTGCTTTGAAAAAAATCACATGGTTAATTCAACTGGAGATAGGCACTCTGTTACAGCACTTAGTATGCTGTCATAATTGCTGATAGTTCTTAAATAACGGTCCCCCTCAAAACATTCCAAGCACAAAAAGGTACAGTAGAATAATGTTTTAATACTTACCATGAAATACTGCTCATGCGTGAGCATAAAAATGTATTTATTTTAATTGGAAATTGTGAATGACACATTTTAGTTGTATTTAATAGAATTATAAAATAAATAGTTTTTAGAGTAGGAGGGGATGATACCGTCTCCTTCCAAGCAAAAAAACTAAATTTAATATTGTTACTTTTTAAAATCTCTGTTTATCAACTTTACAGAGGGGGGGTGAGAGAGAGAGAGAATTTGTTGTTGCACTTATGTATGCACTCATTGGTTGCTTCTTCTATGTGCCTTGACCGATGAAGTTTGAACCTGCAAACTTGGCATATTAGGATGAAGCTCTAATCAACTGAGCTACTTGGCCAGGGCATTAAGTTCTTTAAACTGTATAATAAATATGAAAATTGAAACACAAATAAGTATCAATACTTATTCCATAGTGTTCAATGGAGCCCGAATGAGGCTTTATTTTTTTGTGTGTGGGGAGGGGAGTTGTTGATACCCTTTATGAATATAATCTAACAAAACATTTATAACCTCTTCAGGAAATGTTATATTTCCCTTTCTGTCACCAGAGGAGTTTATTTCTAAGGCAGAGTACTCAATATAATTCACAGTGAAAATTAACTTCAAAAGTCTTGTGCTTTCCTACCATCATCATTACTAAAGGCCTCCAGGTGCTCAGTGCTCAACCTCTTTCAGGCAGGAAATTGTTTGGGTCTTTTTGACAGAATTAGAAACAGAGAACCAATAAATCCATGTATAACCTCAAAGACCCATCTGTCAGTTGCAGACTGACAGGTCATTGTTTTGTTTTGCTTTGTTTTGCTTTCCTTTATCCTGAGGGCACTAATGGATGCTAATAATTGGGACATAAAGATAATCAACAAAGAGACACAAACAGCATTATCTATTAGAGAATACCATCAGATCGCCCTAAGCATTATTTTTTCTCATCTGCCGCTAATGTGCATGGGTTTACATGATGTTTCTTTCAAACACAACTGTCAGAAAATACCAGACCAAATTGTTATTATTTAGTATTCAGGTGGTCATGCATTCTGCCAGGGAAAAACAGAAACAACATATTAAAAGAGTAACTTTCTAGTAGAAAATATCTATTCTTTTAACACACACTTATTTACCAGAGCCCTATTATTATATGAAATATCTCTCAGGTTTTGAGTAATCATTGATCATATCAATGTCGTAGTGATTTTATCTTTCAACAAACTGGAAATTTATTCACATTCAAAATCACATTGTTCTGTCAGGTATATTCAATCTATAAAAACAGGAAAAGAATGAGGAGAAGAGAGAGACAGAAAGCGAGAGATCACTTTCTGAAATAAATGCCGTATGATGCACAGATGATGCCATTATCCGTACGTATCTTTCTCTGTTGTTTAATCCATAAAACGAGCTTCCTATTTAATCTTCTCTTGTAATTTAAAAAGCTCCAGCTTCAGTCAGAGCTGGTATCATGAACCTTCTAGGAAAAAACAACTTAAATTGCTTTCAGTTTTGAAAACAATATATAAAGTTTCAATAAACATCTCTAAAATACATGAAAATTGCTTAGTAATTTAGCCTTCTTCTTGAAAATCTGAGAGAAATATTGAAAAATAATAATAGAGGCCTGATATTTGGTTTGGCAGCTTTTCCCTTTTAATCTAAATAAACATGCAAGCACCGTGGGTCATGCCATCTCCATGTTTCTCCTCTGTTATTATAGATGTTAACACAATAGCTGATCTGAGAGTGCATTCCTGTGATCAAAGGCAAAACAAGCTAGCTAAAGAGACTTCTCTTTCTCATAAAGACCATCTTAATGGCTTCATTGGAGTTAGACTATTTTTTCCTACTTTAAAAGTTCTTATTTGAGGCTAACCTAGAGCAAACCAAAAACAAAGCAAGATAGAAAAGTTGATTTTTAGTTTCGTGGGTTCTTCTCTGTGTATCTTTCCTGGACAGGCCAGGATTTCGCAAACAGTCTGTTGGTTCCAATTCTCAACTCTGCAAAACAGTTGTATGCTTGCCTATACGGAAATGACCGTGAATTGTTATTGAGAACCAGTATTATCTGGCTACATCTATTTCAGGGATTAAATTCTGATGTCAAAAGGATATAGAGGCAGTAGCCTACCAAGTACAAAAATTCTACGACAAGTGCTCTATACCACACAGGAACTAGCAAATAAATAGTATCTTCTCCCTCAGGGCATTGGAGTATGAGATATACAGAGAGGCCAAAAGATATTTGAAATGAGTATTATCAGTTTGGTTGCTTTCTGACTGTATCTAATAAACTACTCTGTTTCAAACCAGATTGAATAATAAGGAAATTATATTTTTTGCATGAGAAATCCAGAAGCAGGTGTGGTGTCAGGGAAACGCCTCACGGCTCCAGCTTCACTTCCCTTTGAATCGTGTTCTAAATGTGGCTTTGTTCTCAGGTGGAAGAAAACTGCCTGCAGCGGTTTAACAAATCAAATTCAGGGCCAACAGGCCTGAAATAAGAAGGTGACTATTTTATTTCTTACTATCCTGACTGTAGTGCAAGAAAACCTTTCCAGAATCCATCCAGAAGATTTACGCCCCCCTTTCCTATTTATTAGTGTTAGGTCAAATAACACCCCTTTGAACCCAGTCACTAGCAAAGGGAATGGGATTATCATGATTTACCCACTTTGGGGAAGATGGCATTTAGGAAAATCAATCCTAAGGAAGAAGGACATATTAAAACTGGAGATAGTGAAAAAATAAACATACAAGAAAAGCTGAGTCAGGATAAAAGCAGAGCTGTTGCTTTATTTTGAAAATTTGTCAGCTATCACTAAAGCCTGGCTGAGGGTATGTAAATTCTTATATTTTTGGATCCTATTTCCCTTTGTATTTATGTAACAGAACTTCATAAAGTGAATTAAAGTTTTCATATCCCTGTCAACTTCTAAAACTCTAGCATGGCATCTTATTTACTAGCCACACCCCAAAATTTTTCTGATGTCTTACTCTATGTCATAAATTCCTTTTACATATTTTATTCATTAAAGACATAGTTTTTAATACTGAAAGTAAGTATAATTAATTAGTATAATGCCTTCACAGATCCAAATTATCTGTAGTTTAATCAAAACTTAAATAAAAGTAGTACAGGTGTTTTCTTTAGGCCTTCTGCATTCCCACCAACAGTGCACTAGGGTTCCCTTTTCTCTGCATCCTCTCCAACACTTGTTTGTTGATTTGTTTATGATGGCCATTCTAACCTGCAAACACCTTTAATTTTTTAATCAAAAGTTATCTTATTCCTAAAATGTTCTCTAAAATAATTTAAGAACCACCAGTAATCAAGCTTTTTATGGAACTTGGAACAATATGGAATAAAAACAACTTTTCAAAAGAAATTAGCTACTTGGCTGACAAAGTTAATGGAGCAAAAGTTCTCAAAGTAAAAATTCAAGGATGCTGAATTAACCTATTATGCTACACAAATTACCTTTTTATTGTCCTTGTGAAATAAATACAGCAATAATATTGATAAGAAATGGTACTACTAATTAGTTATATTCTGTATTTTGTCTCTCTTTTTATATACTGGATAATTGGAATGCAAGATGACTATTTTACTTTGCATTTGCAATGATTGGCTCTTATAAATAGCTAATGAAAGAGATTTAATATAGTGACCATTAAGGAGGAGATTGTTAAATCTTCAGTTTATAAATTGCTAATCCCTTTTATGGAAAAATCAGCACAATTTTTATCAGAAGTTTTCACAGAATTAAATCATAAGGGGAAAGATTTTTATTATCTCTTCCTCATATTCAAAATATAGAAATGATTTATACATTTTATTGCAGACACTTTGACCACTTTAAAAAATCTTTCTCAAAGGTGAATCAGTTGACAGATAAGAACTTGAGCTTTTCCATAAGTAATATATTTTAAATTAGGGCTTACATTTATCTACAGCATAGTTTTTATATAGAAATGCAAATTTATAGATTTCTTAAATCTTGTTGAATTAATATGGCTATGAGAATATTTTCTCTATGGGTCCATTTAAATATGTCAGTTTCATGTAACTGTCCATCTCGTTTCCATTTTCAATGGTCAAATAACAAAATATAACACTTTCCAAATTAACAAATCTCCAAAATAATCACAATTAGGAAGAAATGTAATGTAATAATAATAAAGTAAGATGTCAACATAACAGGTAAAATGACACTAGGTGTGGTTAAATGTCATCTTTATTTTGTAGGCACATAGTCGAAAAAATAGGAAGTAGAGATATTCATAAATACACCTGCTGAATAACGGATGTAATTCTAAAAAACATATCACATACATTCTATGAAACCCTTCTGAGCTTAATCATACACAGATAATTGAAACTTTGTCACAGAGTTCATAAAGTAAGATTGTGATTTAATTTGAAAATAAATTAATGAGAGGCTTGTACAATACAGTTGATTCAGGTCCTAAAGGCACATGTCCTCTGCAAATTTGCCCAGTGATATTTTAGACATATGCTCTATGCTAAATTTATTCTGTCCTTGGGTGTCTTGCCTAAAAAAAATGTATGATTTTTCAGTTCATCCTTAGACTCTGTGAGCTATGCAATTTCTTTCCAATAAATTACTCTTTTTGCTTAAGTTTTTAAATTTTGTTTAAGTTAGTCAGAATTTGTTGATTTCTACCAAACAACTATAGTGGATATCAAAGTTTGTAGCAAGAGTAGGTTATGGTCAACATGACTTTGGAAATGTACAGTGTTTGGAATTGATTACTGAGTTGAGAAGAATCAAAAACTGAATTTTTTGGTTCATATTTTATTACTTCTTTTGTTGGCCTGAAGGCATATGCCTACTAAATGTTAGATCCTGTTATCATTTTTGTGTATATTAGAATCCTTCATTTGCTGTTATTAGAGATAAACTATTTTATATTATAATTTATTCTATAATTCATAGAATTAAAGGGGGGAAATTTTGCCAACTAGATCAGAGAAAAGACAGGAATTAGCATGTTGCCTTCACCCAATAATCATCCTTTTTTGATATGTACCTCTTGGCTTACTGGACATTTTTGCAAACTGAATGTAAGGATGTAGGATGTAAGAGAGGAGACAGTTTTCCTTGACCTTCCTGGGTTCCCTGGGTAAGTGTGAAAATTAAGCCAACAAGCACAGATTAACACAAGCAAAGCATACAAATTTTAGCAAAGTTTTACATCTATGTAGGAGCCTTCACAAGAAAGAAATACCAGAAGAAGAGACCACATGAGGAAGCTTTTGTAACTTTTGGACAAAAATACAATAAATTTGTGAAGAATTAACAGGATGGAGGAGGGTTTGGGGCTGGAAGTAGTAAATGATAAGAAGCAACTAGGAAAATAGGAGTTAGTTTAATAAGTCTTGCTTGAATAGATTTATTGGACCCAAATTCCCTGTCTCTGG
>PVKM010014204.1:0-10743 GCA_004027735.1 Carollia perspicillata
GCAAGCAAAATATAACCAAAGACATTGAAAAGAAAACAGGCTGACAGTAACCAGAGGGGAGAGGAGAGGGAATTTCAGGGGAAAAGGGGAAGGGGTCACAGGAACCAGTATAAAGGACACATGGACAAAAACTAAGGGGGGGTGGAAATGGGAGGGAGGTGGGGAGCACTGGGGGGGGGTGGACTGGGATGGGAGTAAAAGACAGAGAACTGTACTTGAATAACAATTAAAATAAAAAATAAAGAAAAAAAGAGTAGTGTGTTATTGTAACATGAGTGAAGTGAAAGAAGGAAAATTAAAATACATTATGATAGAATAAGGAAAACCAGTTAAACAATGCAAATAAACAGAGAAATAAAACGATGAAAACTAAACAGAAAGAAGGGAAATAAAAATACTAATAAAATGAAGTAAAAATAATAATCATACACATAAACTATAAAATGCCATCTCTATGGGACTGCAAAGTGAAATATGTCTTAATTTCTCAGTTGTTGGGGTTAGCCTTGTGCTCTCTCTTTGGATCTGTCTCTGGACCTTTCACAATTCCAGGTCTTATTGTTTCACTTGGAGGAAGAAAAAAAGGAGAGAGGAAAGCAAAAAAAAATAAGCCTCTTGCTGACTTTAAACCCGCTGAGCAAGTTCTGCTGGTCTTCCTGGATGCCACAGGAAGTGGGGGACTGGCCTTCGCTTTTCTCCTTTCCTATGGTTTTCAAGGATGGGGGCCAGGTATAGGTTGCAATATTTACATTTACCCAGCCTCCAGCCCAGGTCCTCCGTGAGCGTCCAGGCCCCCACTGTCTATCGGCACCAGACCTGCACCTTTAACCTACCAGTTGTGTGAGGTCCGTGCAGTGCACCTCCTCCTTCCTCTTTGTGAGCCCTTCATGGCCAGAGCCCACCACCAGGCAAGTGGTGCCACTCAGCCTCTGGGTGAGCAGTTAGAATCAGCTTCTGGGTTAAGCCGGAGTGCAGCACAAGCGCTAAGTTCAAATCAGCCTCAGGACCAGTGGTACCGCGAGCAGCTAGAATCAGCGGCCCGGTAAGCCGCGCCAGCCTCCTCCAGGCGGGCTAGTGGTGCAACTCTGGTGCTGGGCTAGCAGCCCAAGTCAAGTGCTGGCAAGAGGCTCAAATCAGCCTCAGGGAAAGCTGTTGGAATCAGCTGCGGGCAAGCAGCCCAAGTCAAGCTTGGGTGAGCTGTGCGAGCCAGCTGCTGCTGGAAAGTTCCTTACAAAGCAGCTGTGAGCCTTTTTTTTTTTTTTTTTTAAGTAAAAAACCTCTTATTTAAGCCCACAGTTCTTAACAAGCTCCTGGCTTTTCACACAGCTGAACTTTCTAACCAGACTGGAGACTATTCAGGTCGGGGTCTGACACGGCCCAACTCTTCTCCTTTCTCCAGGTGTTGCCTGGCTCCCCAATTTCTCTGGTAATGACCTAGCCGGCTTCCATAGTCCCAGAAGGTGTACACCACCTCTGTGTGTCTCCCACTTCATCTCTATTCCCCGCAGCAACTTCAAGCATTCAAGTCCCTCCTGGTGCTGGGCTGCCCTCCATGCTCTGGTAGGAAAGGGAGCTGGTGATCAAACTCTCCTCCCTGTATCCTGCGGCAGGCAGGCACCAACGGGGGGCCACAGCAGCCTTGGTCCCTGCACAGATCCCAGGGACGTTAGCATCTCCTCACCATCTATTTATCAATGTCCTCTACAATTTTTGGCCTCCAACCTTTATGTAAGCTGGGATTCCATTGGCTATTCACTCTGTTCCTCAGAAGATCGGCTAGGTGTTCCAGCTGGGCACAGGGAGAACTGGGCTCTGCTCCCACCTACTTTGCCACCATCTTCTCTCTCCCAGTCATTATTTTTTCAAGTGGATTTTCAATCCCTTGATCTTTTTCTTCTTCTGGTATCCCTATGATGTGGATATCGTTATACTTAATGTCCCAGAGGTATCAAACTATCTTCATTTTTTTTAATTCTTTTTTTATTTTTGCTGTTCTGATTAGGTACTTTTCACCACCTTGTCTTCCAAATCACTGATTCAATCATGTTTCATTCATTCTGCTGTTGATTCCATATAATGTAATCTTCATTTCTGACTGATTCTTTTTTATATTTTCTATCTTTTTCATGCTTACTATTTCTTCATTGAAGTTTGCAATGAGTTTTTCTATTTTTCCCCTAAGTTTATTAAGCATCCTTATAACCATGGATTTGATTTCTGTACCTCATACAGCGCCTCTATTCCATTTAGCTTTTTTTTATTTTGGCAGATTTTTAATGTTCTTTCATTTGGGACATGTTTCTTTGTCTCATTTTGGCTGCTTCTCTGTTTTTGTTCCAATGTTTTAGGTATATCTACCATGTCTCAGTCTTGGCAGAGTGGCCTTATGTAGGAGGTATCGTGTGGGGCCCAGTAACACAGTCTCCCTGGTCACCTGGGAGCCAAATGCTTCAGGGGTGGCTCTTGTTTGGGTTGTGTAGTTGAGTCTTGATTGCTGTTGACATGACAGCGGGTGGAAGTGACCCTCAGGATGACTAACTGTGAAGATTGGCCATGACCACAGTTTACAAGCTACTGTGTGAGAGCTGACCCCACGGGCTGGATTCACCCCAGCAGGGTAAGTGCCTGGTAAGACCACCTGTTGGGTATGCCACGTGTAGAGCTAATAAGGTGGTGCTTTTAAAAGATTTTATTTATTTATTTATTTATTTATTTTTATTTTATTTTTTTAGAGAGAGAGGAAGTGAGAGAAAAAGAGAGGGAGAGAAACAATGATGTGAGAGAGAAACATTGATCAGTTGCCTCTCATATGTTCTCTAACTCGGGACCAAACTTGCAAGCCAGGTATGTGCCCTGACCAGGAATCAAATCAGTGACCTTTCACTTTTTGGGATAACGCCCAACCAAATGATCCACACCAGTCAGCGAAGGTATGTTGTTTCTGGAGCCTCTTGGGAGAGGCTCCAGTGCAGACCAACATCAGACACTGCCTGTTAAGAGCTACTTGTTAAGGCTACTTGTTAAGAGCTAAAAGTTATCCATGGTTAGTGACAGTGTGTTCTGGACCTGGATGCATGTGGGAAAAGCCATACTGTGAATGAGTCTGGCTGCTACAAGTGCTGGGTCTGGGACAGATTAGCAAAAGAAACAAGGCATTCCAGAGATCCAAGATGGCGGAGGAGTGAGTAGAAGCTACAATAACCTCCTCCCAGGACCAATCTAGAATTAGAGCTAAATTGTGGAGAAATCATCCAGAATAAACAACTGACCACTGGTGGGAGAGAAGCCTTATAACTACAGACAAACAGAAGAAACAGTTTCACCACAACATTACTGGTATGGAGTGCAGGGAAGATGCAAGAGGGCATCCCGGGCTCCCATAGGCAGCAGCTGAAGTGTCGAAGGCATATTCCAGCTGAGCTTTCCCCCTGAGAACTGAGAGGCCTGAACCCCAAGCTGGACTCCCTAGGCTATAGCCCCAGAGTCCAAAAAGTACCCAGATAACATCCAGCTGCAAAAAGCGACTGAGTTTCTCTCGGCCAGAGACAAACAACTGGAGTCATAGAGAGCTGTTTAAAGAGCCAACACATAAATTTTCATTTGCAGCCACTTACCCTGGGCTCCAGAAAACAGGATAGAGTAGACCAGAGATGTTTGAGGAGAGACTGGGGGCAGTGGTTTTGGGGAGAGAACTGAGAGAGCAGCCGCCAGGATCCCTGTGCTAAGTCATTCCCCATAACTGCAGGAGCCATCTCGCTCAGGTAGACTACTCCCTTCCAAGGGGCATCAGCCTGAGAGGAAGCAATAGCCCTACCCTCAGGAGTTACTCTGCCTCACCCTGTGGTGCTTAAGCCTGATTCATGATTACAGAGTGACTAGATTAACAACTGGAGACAGCCAAAGATGGTGGGTCCCTGGTAGTCTGGAACAGGCTGCCTAAGGCCAGACTGGGACACCATCTGACGTCACCAGAGGTGGATCCAGAAAGAAAAAAACAGTGCACCTGCACAACAGAATAACAAGATGTTGTGGGTGGAGTGATTTTTAGTCAGCCAGTCAGAGGGAAAGACCCAACAAACAATGACCAAACAATGACCAAAATCCAGTTACAACCAGAAAGCCCACATAAAGGCATAAGGGTCATCCCAGGAGCACCAATTTCAGGAGATCAAGGAGACAGCACCGCTGAACCCCACAAGTCTCCACCATAGAAGTTCACACCATGAAGGCAGATTAATCTAAGAAGGAGATCAGTCAAAGCAAATTGATCTAAGAAGCAGAAACAAACAAGAAGAGTCTCTCCCAAAATGGGGAGACAAAGAAACAACCCCCAATTGAAAGGAAAGGAGGAATCCCCAGAAAGAGTACTTAATGAAATAGAAGCAAGTCAACTGTCAGACATTGAGTTCAAAATAATGGTTACAAGGAAGCTCAATGAGTTCAATGAAAACTACAAAGAACTACAGGGAAGCTATAAGCAATTAACTGCAAACTATGTCAGCATGAAAAAAGACATGGAACTATCAGTAACAGCCAGGAAGAGATGAAGAATAAAATTTATGAATTGAAGAACATAGTAGAAGGAATTAAAAGCAGGCTAGATGAAGCAGAGGATCAAGTGAGTGAGATGGAGGACAAGGTAGAAAAAAATTTCCAGAAAGAGCAAGAAAAGGAAAAAAGACTCAAAAAGAACAAAGAGTGGTTAAGGAAGCTACAGGACAACATGAAATGTAGTAATATCTGTATAATAAGGATACCAGAACAAGAAGAATAGGATAGAAAAATCTGTTTGAAAAAGTAATCATGGAAAACTTCCCTAACTTGATAAGCGAAGAAGTCATGCAAGTCCAGGAAACACAGAGTCCCAATCAAGAGGAACCCAAAGAGGCCCACTGCAAAACACATCATAGTTAAAATGATAAATTTTATTTTATTTTTTTAAGATTTTATTTATTTTCATTTTAGACAGAGGGAAAGGGAGGGAGAAGAAGAGGGAGAGAAACACCAATGTAAGGCTGCTTCTCCCGTACCCCCACCAGGAACCTGGCCTGCATCCCAGGCCCGTGCCCTGACTAGGAATCAAACCAGTGACCCTGTGGTTCACAGGCTACAAAAGCCACAAAATCAAGGAAGACATGAAATCAAGGAAGGAATCAAAAAGTTTCTGGAAACAAATAAAAATGATCACACAACAGCCCCAAACCTTCAGAACACAACAAAAGCAGTCTTGAGAGGGAAGGATACAGTCCTACATTAAAAATATATAAAAATTTTAAATAAACAACCTAAACCTACATCTACAAAAACTAGAGGAACAATGGTAAATAAATCTTAGGTGAGTATAAGGAAGAAAGTAATCCAGATCAGAGCAGAATTAAATGACATAGAGGCTAAAAGAACAATTCAAAAGATCAATAAATCCAGGAGCTGGTTCTTTGAAAAGATAAAGTCCACAAGCCTTTAACCAGACTTATCAAGAAAAAGGAACAAGGACTCAAATAAATAAAATCAGAAATGAAGGTGGAGAAATTACAACTGATACCACAGAAATATAAAGGATTGTAAGAAATTACTATGAACAACTATATGTTAAGAAATTTGACAATCTTGGTAAAATTGACAAATTTCCACAAATATATAATCTTCCAAAACTGAATCAAGAAAGCAAAAACCTGGAATAGACTGATATCAAATAGTGAAATTGAAGGAGTAATTTAAAAAATTCCTGCCACACAAAAACCCTGGACCATATGGATTCACAGGTAAATTTTACCAAACTTTTAGGGAAGAGCTAACTCTTATCCTTCTCAAACTATTTTTAAAAAATTCAAGAAGAGGGAAGACTCCCAAACTCTTCTTATGAGGCCAGTATTATCCTAATTCCAAAACCAGGTAAAGATTCAACAAAGAAAGAAAACTATAGGCCAATATCACTGATGAACATAGATGGTAAAATCTTCAACAAAATATTGGCAAAGTAGCAATACATTAAAATGTTCATATGCCGTGTTCAAGTGGGATTCATCCCAGGGATGCAAGGATGGTATAATATTCACAAATCGATAAACGTAATAAACCATATAAACAAAAGGAAAGATAAAAATCATATGATCATATCAATAGATGCTGAAAAAGCACTTGATGAAGTCCAGCACCCATTTGTTATAAAAGCACTCAGCAAAGTGGAAGTAGAGGGAGCATAGCTCAACATAATAAAGGCCATATATGATCTACAGCCAACATCATACTCAATGGGTAAAACCTAAAAGGTTTCCCCCTAAGATCAGGAACAAGACAAGGATGTCCTCTTCCACCACTTTTATTCAACATAGTATTGGAATTTCTAGCCACAGTGATCAGAGAAGAAAAATAAATAAAAAACATCCAAATTGGAAAGGAGGAAACAAAACTGTCATTATCCGCAGATGACATGATAGTGTACACAGAAACCCTTAGAGTTCCACAAAAAAAAAAATTACTCAACCTAATAATTGAATTTGACAAAATAGCAGGATACAAAGTCAATATTCAGAAATCGAAGGCATTTTTATACACCAACAATGAAATATCAGAAACAGAAACTAGGAAAAGAATCCCATTTACTATAGCAACAACAAAAAAATAAAGTACCAAGGAGTAAATGTAACCAAGGAGGCAAAAGATGTATACCCAAAAACTACACAACACTGAAGAAAGAAATTAAGGAGGACACAAACAAGTGGAAGCATATACCATGTTCATGGATTGGAAGAATCAACATCATTACAATGTCCATTCTAAACAAAGCAATCTATAGATTCAACACAATCCTTATCAAAATACCAATGACATATTTCACAGATTTATAACAAATATTTTGAAAATGTATATGAAACAAAATCATGACCCAGAATGGCCACATCAGTCTTGAGAAAGAACAACAAAGTAGGAAGGATCACAATACTTGATATCCAACTATACTACAAGGCCAATGTAATCAAAACTGTCTGGTACTGGCATAAGAAAAGACAGATCAATAGAACAGATTAGAGAGCCCAGAAATAAATACATGTCTCTATGGTCAATTAAGATTTGACAAGAGGGCAGAAGAATAAAATGGAGTAAAAATAGCCTCTTCAGTAAATTGTGTTGGGAGATCTGGACAAGTGCATGCAAAAAAGTGAAACTAGACCACCAACTTACACCATACACCAGAATAAATTCAAAATGGATAAAAGACTTAAACATAAGCTGTGACACCATAAAAGTCCTAGAGGAAAGCACAGGCAGTAAAACTTAGGATATTTCACACAGCAATATTTTCACTGATACATCCTCTAGGGCAAGAGAAACAAGGGAAAGAATAAAGAAATGAGACTACATCAAATTAAAAAGCTTCTGCTTGGCTAAGAAAACATCATCACAATGAAAAGGGAACCAACCGTGTGGGAATATATATTTGCCAACCATACCTCAGACAATGGTTTGATCTCTGAAATATATAAAGAACTCATATGACTCAATGAGAGGAAGAGAAAAATTCCAATGAAAAAATGGACAAAGGACCTGAACAGACACTTCTCCAAGGAGGACGTACAGAGAGCCCATAGGCATATGAAAGGATGCTCAGCATTATTAGCCATCAGAGAGATGGAAATCAAAACCACAATGAGAAACCACCTCACATCCATCAGAAGAGTCATCATGAACAAGTCAACAAACAACAAGTGTTGGTGAGGTTGTGGAGAAAAGGGAACCCTAGTGCACTTTTGGTGGGAATGCAGACTGGTGTAGCCACTGTGGAAAACAGTATGGAATTTCCTTAAGAAAAACTAAAAATGGAACTGCCTTTTGACCCAGTGATTCCACTGCAAGGATTATACCCTAAGAATCCTGAAACACCAATTCAGAAGAATCTATGCACCACAATGTTCATAGCACAATTTATAATAGCCAAGTGCTGGAAACAGCCTGAGTCCCCATCAATAAATGCGTGGATCAAAAAACTGGTACATTTACACAATGGAATACTATGCAGCAGAAAGAAAGAGGGAACTCCTACCCTTTGTGACAACATGGATGGAACTGGAGAGTATTATGCTAAGTGAAATAAGCCAGGAGGCAAAAGGCAAATACCATATGATCTCACCTATAATAGGAACATAACGAACAAAACAAACAAATCAGCAAAATAGAACCAGCAGCATGGAAACAAAGAGCAAACTGACAGGGACCAGAGGGGAAGGGTCAGGGGGATAAGGGAGGAAAGAATAGGAAGGCCCTAGATAGAGAACAAATATAAATGACCAATGGATGTGGACAACAGGATGGGGAATGACTGTGGAAGCACGGGGTGGGCAGGGGAGAGCAACGTGGGAAAATTTGGACAACTATGATAGAACTACAATAAAAGGAGAGAAAGGGAGGGAGGGAGGGAGGAAAGAAGGCAGGCATTCCAAGATCTGCCACCACCTGCTGGCTGCCTGTGAGGCTCAGCCACTCAATTTCAGGTGGTGCATGAGTTGGGTGAGGCAGGAGTCACCAGGGTAGGGCAAGTGGTGTTCACCAGGTTAATGCAGATTCAGATCTGACACCAGTGCTGAGCCTGAGGCCACTCAACAAAAGTTTCAGGGTAACTAAGGTTAACTACCACTCTCCTGAGACCTGGGGACCTTTGTGGTAGGGCAGGGTCTCAGGGATTAGTCAGGTGGAACTGGTAAAGTTCACCAGGCTAATGCAGATTCATGTTTGACTATGTGGGGAGATGGCTCGACACAGGAAAGATGGTGCCCATCAGCCATGCAGTGGGAGGGCTCAACACAAGGACAATGGCAGCTGTCCCTCTAGCCCTCACCCTGAATTCACACAACTCAGTCTCTCCTTGTACATCTCTGGCACTGCTTGAGCTGTTATTTCTCCACTGGAGCCCAGGGTTAGTGCCTACAAGTAAGTTTGTGAACAAACTCTTTAAGGGTATGCCTGGGTTTCCAATAGCCTTCTGTCTCACTCAGGCAGATGGCGTTCCTGAAGATTTTCACAACCAGATGATATGCAGGCCCCTCTTCCTCGCACAAGTGTTCCAGACTGGGGAGCCTGGCATGAGGCTGAGCCCCTCTTCTCAGGGGAGACCTCTGCAGCTGAGAGACATCGCTCTAGATTCTCAAGCACCACATGTGGGTATGGGGCCAAGCCTGTTTCGAATCTCCACCCCTTCTATTGGTCTCAATGTGTCTTCTTTATATCCTTAGTTATAAGACTTCTGTTCAGTTAATTTTCATGTGGTAATCCAGGTAAATTGTTCTATAATTTAGTCGTAATTTTGATGCAATGGGAGGGGATGAGGACAGTGCCTACCCACTCTACCATCTTGAGCAACACCTCTAATACCTCTTACACTTAAAAGAAATCCCATAAAGCATACTATGTGTGCTCTGTGAATACAGGTATATGTATTTAAATGAGGAGAAAAAGCCATGTAAATGTGCGCTCCAAACCAATGATCAGTGGCTGCCTTAAGAAGGGGTTAGAAAGGGCATTAGTGGGCAAAGGGCACTCTAACCTCATCTTTTATGTTTTAATTTTGTTCAGAAAGACTGTATTGGTATATTAGCCATGAATTAAAGATGAACAAGGGAAAAGTTATGTGAAGTATAGAGGCATGGATGATAATGGGGGTCATGCAGATGCCTTGTTTCTCACGGCCACTTTGAGCCTCTTTTCCTGAAGACCAGCTCTTTGATCATTGCCAAGTTGATAGACAAAAGGCTGACCCTGAGGGTGAGACTCTGGCACTCCTCGTGGCTGCCCTGAATCCAGTCCTGTACCCCACCCGCAGCAGTTCCTGCCCTAAAGGCCCAGTTGTCCCCTGGGCTCTAGATTCTTTGGGCCCCACTGCCCCCACCCCATTTAATTACCCTCATCCAAATCCCCAGGAACAGAGCTCAGTGGTGACTCTGGCCTGGAAGGGTGGCCTGAGAGATGTTGGTGACTAGGTGAGACCAGAGACAGCAGGCTTTGGGTAAGTATGGCACAACAACAGGGGGACTCCCACAGAGACCACCAGGAGTTAGGGACAGGCCAATAATTCAACCCAATCTCAGCTCCCACCCTCAGAGCTGCAGCTCCAGGGTTGGAGAGAGATTGTAAGAGAAGGTCTGGGGACCACTCAGTCCCCAGGAGGCTTGTTAAACCTGGGGTTCATGCCTGAGCCCTGTGCTTGCAGGGGAGGGTGCAGCCAAGACACAGATACAGTGAGAAAAGTGAGGAGACATACAGAGGGGAAGAAAGGGTGAAAGAGTCAGACATCAAGACAAAAAGAGACAGAAAGACAAAGATATATAGAAAGTCCCTGGGAGCTAAATGTACCTGGAGGAGAGGGCAACAGAAAAAGAAAGACGGAGCACAGGGAGGAGGGAGAGGCCTGGATGGGCTGCCCTGCTCTGATTGGTCAAGACTGACTGCAATTAAAGCCCATAATTGATTCCCTGGGATGATGGGGATCATTTCAATACAGAGAATTAAGGTTTTCTTCCAAGATGGAAATAAAGATTAATTTGCAATTTCCTTTCTCACTGTACAGAAGGGAGCTCAACCCTGGCAGGTGGGCTGGGGGTGGGGTGGCCTTCAGGACTGGGCCCACAGCCTCAGAAGAAGGATCAGCACAGCCCTAGGATGAAAGTGTGCTCTTCTCAGGCTCCTGGCTGTTTGGTGGTCCTACAGAGCTTGAAGGGCATTAGCCCGCATTTAAGAGCCCCTCCACTCCCT